>JARJLF010000459.1:0-192380 GCA_029378395.1 Mycena leptocephala
AGAGTTATGGCGCGCTGCGCTTGCCCTAACTCCGGGTATCCACCGTTGGAGTTCAGGGTGATGGATTGATAGAGGAGAATGCGACTGAGATCAAGCCGTGTGTTGCGGACGCTTGTGCCCCGCTGTCGAGGAGTTAGGGCGCGCTGCGCTTGCCCTAACTCCGGGTATCAGCCGTGTCGTCCAGCTCGACCGGTTAGGGTTTCGTTAGGGCTTTGGAGGTTAGGCTTAGGTAGGTAGAAAGCACATCTATTTAGCATAGATCATTTACATCTCTTCTGTGTCCTCCCTTGGCCACCATTGGTATTGTCGGCTTGCTTGTCGGCACTAAAATGTGTTTCGATGCATGGTTTGACTGCCGAAATCTGCCGCCATCAAATTTCCTAATTTAGATTGCGATCGGGAATGTGGCAAGTCCCTGTGATCCGACCCGATTTGGACCTGATGCGCATAAGATCGAACAATAATTGATGGCATCACCTGTTTCAATGGTAACTGTTGCCATCAATGATCATTCAGTAACAATTCATCCTTTAGCGGCGAGCGCTGCTCTATCTTTTTTCCCATGTCCTGGTCTCCCCCACCTCCAAATTCTTTGGTATGCTTCGTCGTCACTTCGCCATCCCACTCTATATTTCACCTGTCGTAATAGATCGTGAACGTGGGCAACCTCCTTCCCTCTGTCACCGTTCTTTTCGACGAGGTTCTTCAACGCGAGCGCGGTACCTGTCCCTCATCTGAGGGATGTCGTCCCCAGTCCGCGTGGTCCGGTTTCGTGAATGGTCGTCGAATGACCCTTGCCATTTCACAGACCGTCCGTTCCGCAGCCCCCACTAGACCAGGGAATTCTGCGACACTCAGGTCCAGCCAAGTCACCACCACCTCCTCGCAAGTTGGCCCTCGGCCGCTACATCAGGTTCGTAGTATATATTTCCCAAGCTCACGTTCTACGCGTAATCCACTTCCTCTCCAGAGCCCGGTAAGAATATTGCCGTCCGTTGTAAAATCGTCGTAATCACCATCCAGACAACGCGGAGCGCAGACTTTCTGGGTGTTTCTTCCGTAGGTCGTCGACTCCCTGTTATGGCTTCCACGCCGAACGTAATCTCCATAGATTCCTAATACTGTGCTTACGCCGGTGATACCGAATCGCATGGGAGGCCGATACGCTCAGACGCCATGTCACAGTAATGGTCAACCACTCGCCCCTGGGGTAAATTTATTGTTTTCTCCCACATTTTCAAAGCCAGAGCATTCTTTCCCAGTTCATAGTCCCAAGGATTCAAAGCCCCTGTTCGTCACCGGCGGCCTCACGCTTCAGCGGTATGTCCTCCATATAATATAATCCCGTTTCGCTCAAAGTTAATACACCTGCGGCCAAGACACCGAACAAGCTCCAATGGGTGGAAGAGCATGCCATGAGGCAGGCCTGAAGACGCGCATTTAATTTGCCTCAGACCCGGTACTTATACCGTTGCGCCAAACAACATTAGGTAGCGTTTTGAAACGTGTGACTTTGCCAGCGGGGAGAACCCGAGCCCGGATCCGCCCCGACCAAAAATTTACCGCACGGGCAACGTCTCAGGCCACTTCTGAGGCTAGCCGCCCAGAAATCGAAAATACGAACCTTTCTAGCAATTCAGATTCGCCTCGAACGTCTCGGCCCCGGACGGCATGAAAATATCCCTTACACGCTCGGGTTGTTGACCCAGCCAATCAACGCAGATGCGTCTTCGGCAGTGACGACTGCCTTCCCGTTCTCTTTGAAGTAGTCCGCGAGAAAAAGCTGGCCCTAAACGGCGGGGACTAGTCGAAATTCGTTGAAATTAATAATCAAGAGCATGCCTGATGGGCGCAAACAAGGAGGTCCCAGAAACCATGGCCGTATGAAAATAAGACATTTACGACCGTTCTGACTTCCGCCATCGTTGTCGCACATGTAACAGACAACGATGCAATCATACTCTCGCTCGGTTTTATCGATCTGGTCGCAGAAGGATTGACACATGGATTCGCCGTCTTTCTTCTTCCCGCGCGTGTGGATGATGTCGATCAGGTACGACCATCATCTGACTTAGTACGAAAAACAGTCATGTCTACCCTCAGGAGCTTTGTGGGTGGACATGCCCATTAAAGGTGGACAGGTATCGTGCACAGCAAAAGCACAAAAACAGTCGTGTCTACCCTTAGGAGCTTTGTGGGTAGGCATGCCCATTAAAGGTGGACAGGAATCATGCACAGCAAAAACAGTCATGTCTACCCTTAGGAGCTTTGTGGGTGGACATGCCCATTAAAGGTGGACAGGTATCGTGCACAGCAAAAACACAAAAACAGATGTGTCTACCCTTGGGAGCTTTGTGGATGGACATGTCCATTAAAGGTGGACAGGTATTGTGTGCAGCATAAACAGTCATGTCTACCCTTAGGAGCTTTGCAGGTGGACATGCCCATTAAAGGTGGACAGGTATTGTGCACAGCAAAAAAAATTGTGTCTACCCTTAGGAGCTTTGTGGGTGGACATACCCTTTAAAGGTGGACAGGAATCGTGCACAGCAAAAACAGTCATGTCTACCCTCCGTAGCCTTGCGGGTGGACATGCCCATTACAGCTCTTTGCAGAACTTAGGGCGCGGACAATTTTTTTCTGTTTTTGACAATTTTCGGCAGAACAGTCGTCCTGCCCTCAAATTTTATCGGATTGCCTTGGGACCTAGCCCATTCTACTCGTACTGAAAACCCGCAGTCAACGGCCTCTTTGAATTTTTATTTCGGTCCCAAAAGGAAATTTTCACCCAAAAAATCCTGGTTTCAAGCAGGACAGCTGTAGTGTTGGTAATAGTGCTCCGATTGGCCTAAATCTTTGAAAGGGTGCACCTCTATGTATTATCTAGTTCTCTGTGTTTCAGAATAGGCAATATAGTATGAAGTCTCCATTTTCCATTTGGGACAGCAGGGATGATATTTACAACCCACAGTGAGGTGGGCACCAAATGGGGAATTCATTGTATTGCAACATATAATAGGTACAGGTAACTGCCAATACTATATACACATGTCATATCCAAGTATTGGGAATATCAGAGCACTATTCCCGACACTACAGCTGTCCTGCTTGAAACCAGTATTTTTTGGGTGAAATTTTCATTTTGGGACCGAAATAAAAATTCAAAGAGGCCGTTGACTGCGGATTTTCAGTACGAGTAGAATGGGCTAGGTCCCAAGGCAATCCGATAAAATTTGAGGGCAGGACGGCTGTTCTGCCGAAAATTGCCAAAAACAGAAAAAAACTGTCCACACCCTAAGTTCTGCAAAGAGCTGTAAAGGTGGACAGGTATTGTGTACAGCAAAAGCAGTCATTTCTACCCCTGGGAGCCTTGCATGTTGTGTCTATCCCCTTGGCGCCCTCGTTCGGCTGTTGCCCAGCGATCCGTTTGAGCGACTTTTCAATAAGCTGGGTCTTCTGGGTCATCCGGACGTGCTGCCGACGAGTCCCAATCCGGACACTGTTGGGTGGAATGCCATCACTCGGGTGCGCGACAATCTTGGTACTTTTGCCAGGATGTGTCCGATCTTCATTATGAGTGCTTATGTAATAAGCGATCGTTCTTTTCTCAAACGAGATGAGATGGGATTAGGCCTCTCCGAGGCGGGTGCTGAACCTTCAGGAATTATTTCATGTTCCCCTGCAAAATTTGAAACATGACTGACCTATTTGACGATTTTCAACACCAAATTTGCGTGACACCACCCACTGGCAAAATTTCAAAATGAAATCCGACTAGATCCGACTACGGTCGAGGTTGTCATTTTGATCTGGTGATCCCCGAACTATATCTTCGAACCTGTGTTCTCTGCACCTTTGCACTTGCTAGTTTTCATTGTTGTTAGCCATAAGTCCCAACTATTTTATGCCATAGCATGGCATCGGAATAAATGAGTCGCTCCGGTTTTTTATAGGATGTCACGTCTGTGACTGTTCGCGTTCGCGCCCTCGAGAAGTTGCTACTGGTGCGTAGGGTGTCAGGGCACACCCTCCAAATTTCATAGGGTACGTAGCTCTGCCTTTACTCTGGTCCCTCAAAACTGCACCCTGGTAATAACTAAGCTTATTTGTGAATTAATGTGTAGTGGTATTATATCTGGGAGCTGTGAGCTCTGCCGGTGCTATGGCGGTCGTTATTGGACAAAACCCGAGTGGCCACGCGTGAAGAGCGTGACCATTTGTCCCCATGCGTTTTTCACCAGTGAATCTTGGGTAGGGCATGAATATTGATCCACTTGATTTGATTTGATTTTCATTAACTGTGCTACATGCGGGCCAATTTAGGCTAAGGCAGCAGTACCTACTGGGTGTACGTAGGGATCGTAAGGTTGTCTA
Organism: Mycena leptocephala; assembly: GCA_029378395.1. Taxonomy (NCBI): domain Eukaryota; kingdom Fungi; phylum Basidiomycota; class Agaricomycetes; order Agaricales; family Mycenaceae; genus Mycena; species Mycena leptocephala. The sequence goes on from JARJLF010000459.1 coordinate 4,375, forward strand.
AGGTTCTCATTTTATAAAATGAATGAGAGAGTTTTCGTGAGGGTAAATCGTGGTCTAAGCGGTATCGTAAAGGGATTGGTATCCGGTTCGTTTGGTTAATGGGGTTGCGAATGGAGTTGAATGTTTCGTGTGGCGAGATATTATAAGTAATGTATCGTAAAGTAATGAAAGAAGAAGGGAAATCAGAGAAAATGAGAGGAGAGCGCACGGTGTTATGCAAATCTGCCAGTTGCTTCTACAAACGCGGCGAACGCCTTCAGCAGTTTGCGATGGTTGAGAAGGGGGGCGACGTGAAGAGGGCCAAAGAGGTCCGCGGCTTTGGAGGCATCATGAAGTGGTTGGCGGAGGGGTTCCCAGGCGGGACAGTCGAGAATAAAGTGGGCCCTGGTTTCCGAGGCGGCGCCGCATGCGTCGCACCTCGGGGAGCTGATGAACCCGGCCTTGTGACGGTAGCAGTTTAGAGGTGAAGGCCCGGTGCGGAGCTGAGAAATGACGGACGACGTCGTGCGGGAGAGGTGGGGCGAGGAGTAGAGCGGGATGGGAATGAGCGAAGGCTGATCTCCCACAGCGCGCGACCCACGGTCGCGGTCCTCCACCGCTTGTCCCATTCGTCCAAGGTTAGGTCCAGGATCTTGCGCCGTACCGTGGTGAGCGAGACCGGGGTGCTCGGGTCCGCTTCCTTCTCTGTGGCCTCCTTCGCCGCTACATCCGCCATCTCGTTCCCCGCTGTGCCGACATGCGCCGGGGTCCAGAGGTTCAGGATAGTGAGGTGCGGGCGTAGTCGAAGGGCGTTGCGGATAAGACCGTCGTAGAGAACAGCCCTGTACTGGCCCGATCGACGTGATGCCGCGAAGCGCCGCTTGGGAGTCGACCACGCAGAGAATGTTTGCGTGACCGTCGCGTATTGCGCTCGCCGTCGCCCTCACCAAGCCATCCATCTCTCCATCGTACACCTGTCCTTCCCCCACGGGACCACAATCCGCTCCTTCTCCACTCCACCCTCCACTCTAACCGCCGCTCCGCCCGCCCTTCCCTCCAGCAGCGAGCCGTCCGTGAACCACGTCGAACGCATGTAGCGGGCGTCTCCCAGTGCGATGCTTAGGGCCTGAGGTGCGTCCTCCTTGTCTGTTATAATAGTAGTGACGGGGAGGGGGTCACTCCAGGGCGCCGCGTAGACGGGTAGGATGCGCTCCATGCCAAGGGAGGGGTCAAAGGGTGCGTCCGTCTCTAGGGCGTCGACGACGCGCGGGGTAGCGCGAGGCCTGATCCGTTGACCGCGAGCGGGGACCGTGCTCAGCCACTTGACACCGGGGATCCGCTCCACGAAGTGCAGAATTGATGCGTTCTTCGAGAGCTTCGGCGCGTTGGCGATGGCGTCGTGTAGCAGGGTTCGAATAATGTGGGAGGGCGGGAGAGTTAAGTAGTACGCAACCACATTGAGGGCGTAGCGCTCGATGCGGAGTTGGGTGGGGAGGATCGCGGCTTCCTTTTCCAGGGCGACAAGGGCGGCGGTGCGGAAGCTACCGGTTATGCAGCGGGCGACGGACTTATTAAGTTTGTCAAGGGGTAAGAATGCAGCAGGTGGTAGGGGAAGGAAGGACGAGACCCCGTAATCAGCGCACGGGAGCACTGTAGCACGGACCAGGTCCCGAATAAGTTGAGGCTTCATCCCCCAGGACGCGTGCATCGTCGCTATAGACGCGTTAAGGGCTCGGGCGGCCGAGGAGGCGCGGGCCGCGATGTGGGGGCGTCCGTTAAGTGCTTTGTCCAGCCATACACCTACCCACTTCACCGTCTCCGCCGGCTTGATGGTGTGGTTGCCGAAACGCACGCCGAAGGTGGAGAAGTCCTGCCTTCCTGAGGAAACATGGAGAAGGTCAGTCTTGTCCTCCTCGAAGCGCGCGTTGTCGTTCGCCTCCCATTCCTTCGCCGCCTCGCCCACCTTCTCCAGGGTCTGGACATTCTGGATGATGGAGCGGCTCGCCGTTGAGAAAGTGACGTCGTCGACGAAGCCTCCGGACCATGAGACGGCGACCAGGGTAGCGCTGAGGGCGGTCAGGCGACGGAGTAGGCGGTTGAGGCACATTAGGAAGAGGATCACGGAGAGGGCGGACCCTTGCGGGGCGCTCTTGTCCGTGCAGCGGAAAGTAGTTGTGCGCTTGCCGTCGACGACAACAGTGACGCGGTGACCGTCCAGGAAGGCCAGCACCCAGGCGATGGTCGAGCGCGCAAACCCGCAAGCTGCGAGCTCCTCGACAACCACCCGGTGGCTTATCCCGTTAAACGCTCCCTTGAGGTCAAAGAAGAGCGTCGAGACGATCTTGCCTTCGTCCATCTGAGCCCTTGCTCTGTGGATGAACGCGTCCGCTGCTTGCTGCGTGCTGCGTCCCGGGCGGCCGCCGAACTGCGCCTCCTCGAGGATCCCCAGTTTCTCGGCCTCGTACGAGATCCGATTGGCTACGAGTCTCTCGAGGGGTTTAGCCAGGACCTCTGCGTGCTGCTCGACGGGGCGGTACGACTTCGGGCTGGTCTTGTCCTTCTTCGCTGGCTTCGGAGTGGGGATGGCGTTCGAAGCTTTGAGACGAAAGGGGAAGAGGCCCAGGTGCACCGACGACTTGAAAAGGTGACGTACCCAGGGTCCCAAGACCTGCCATCCTCGTTGGACGTAGCCCATCTGCAAGCCGTGCGAGTCCGGCGCTTTCCACGCCTCCCGGGTGTGGTTACTGTGAGTAGATATTGGTATTTTTTAGTAAAAGGCTTTTTGCGTTTTCTTTTCATAGGAAAATAACCCTTATTTTACCCTTATAATGAGTGCTGTAATAACCCTTATATGATTCTAAGACCTCAAAGTCCTGCCGAACCCTTGATAAACCCTTACTTTGCAACACTGACATTGAGTTTGAACTTGGTTCGAACACGTGCTTACCCAATGCTTGCCCGTCGGCTGAAATCGAACCGCCAATCCGCCTACCGCACTCCGTTGGCCACGGCTGTTGGCCATGTCAAGGGGACTCCGGAATCAGCGGATCCAAAGCGGATCTGATGGGCGTTTCCACCACATGTTCCCATAATTGCACGTGCTCCCTTGAACGTGGCACTGACTCCCAACTGACTCCCGAGACGGCTAAGGCCACGCTATCTCGAGTCGCTCACAGCTCCGATCCTAATCCCATAACCACACCACCTCCAGGGAACGATCCATGGCGACACCATCCCGTGGGGCGGGCGAGATCCAGCACAGCTTTAGAGATGTGTACGGTACGGGGGAAATCGGTTTCCACGCCAGCACGATTATTGAATTTGTCCAGGGGGCCAAGGGGGCGATGGTGGAAGTGGTGGAAATGGCGGACACGGTGGTGCCGGGGGCCCCGGGGAGGGTCCAAATCTCCATGCCGACGTGTTGCATGTCGAAAACATTCACGGACCCTCTACCATCTTTGATTCCTCCCGTGGTCGTACTGAGGTGTGTGAATGTGTTTTCATACCTGTTCAGCGACTGAAAAGTTGGTCCCAGGCCCATATACTGCCTTGGTTTGCTCCCAAAGCGCTATTTGACGCGGACGCAGCCGCCGGGGGGCCGGCGAGGCGGGCCTGCACAGACAACACTCGTGTAGGGCTGATATCCCGCCTGAAAGAGTGGGCATGCGACACCCCTAAGAGTTCACCTATCTTTTGGCTTAGCGGTATGGCTGGTACCGGCAAGTCAATCGTTGCCTACACCCTCTGCCAGCACTGGCGTGCGGAAGGCCGTCTTGGCGCATCGTTCTTCTGCTCCCGAAACGATGAGAGGGCTCGGTCCCGTACATCCATCATTCCGACCATTGTCCGGCAACTCCTTCCTATCAGCAGGCCATTCGCTCGCTCCGTCGGGAATGTCGATATCGACCTCGTTATTCCAGCGTCGACTCGCCATGTTGACGAGCTCCTTGTCCAGCCTTGGTTACAGGCTATGGCGTCAGAGGTCGAGGAGCGACTACCGTTGGTGGTCGTCATTGATGCACTTGACGAAATTGTGGGCAGCACTCATGGCCCTCACCTTATCAAGCAACTTGTCGAGGCAGTTTCTAGATCTGGGACGAGGCTTCGCCGACTCAAGTTTCTTCTCACCAGTCGCCCTCACCCTGGGATTGTGGCAGAATGCAGCGCCATCGCAAGCTCCGCAGTTTATTGCATGGCGGAAATCGCCCTGAGGGAGGCGATCGAGGACGTTCGCCGATTTATCGATGCCGAGCTCCCTGAGCTGCCTTCCAAGCGGCGAGAGGGCATCGTCAACAACTCCGCCGGGCTCTTCGTCTACGCTGCTACCATATCACGCTACGTCTGTCCGCCAACATCCGACGTGAAGCCTTCCCCAATTCAGCAAGTGAAGCGCCTTGATAAGCTTGGGGAAAACGGTTTTGGCTCAGTGGCGCCAGACGGCACGCCAGAGCTCCTCATTGGCTCTCTCTACAAAGCCATCATCTCTGACGTACTCCGCAATGTTGGCCAGGAGGTGGAGACGTCGAAGCGTGTGCTGTACGCAGCCGTCACTACTCGTCGACCCCTCACAGTTTTGAACATCGCTCCTCTCATCTTTGATCCTGGTGACGAGGTGGATGAAGCGGCGGTCCGCAACAGTTTGTCCTTGTTCCACGCTGTCCTTTATGTCTCTCCGCGTGACCAGTGTATCTACACATACCACAAGTCCTTCACAGACTTCATCCTTGACCCACGTCGCTCGCCGGAACTCGCTCATGCAGCCGCGTCTTACTTTCGGGACCGGACATGTGGTTGCATCCGCATCATGGACAAGTCCTTGCGTTTCAATATTTGCAATATCTCATCGGCTTTTCTTCTCGACCAGGATGACAAAGGCTTGTCAGAGCGGACAAAGACCAACTGCGCCGAGCTTCGCTATGCTTGTCAACACTGGGCCGCGCACCTCGCGTCGGTGCGACATGACCACCATGCAGACGTGCAGCTTTCAGCATTACTACTCGACTTCTACAGGTTAAAGGTGTTGTTCTGGATGGAAGCGATGAACTTGCTAACGTCAGACTGCCGTCTGGCAGTACACATTGCTCGCACTTGGGCGTCGCAGGTATGTAAACAAGACGATATTCTCAGTCTCGTGGTTTCATAAATATACAGGTGGAAAATGCGGAGCTGAGCGAGTACGTCTCCGCCGTCCAGAGACTCTGCGCTTTATTTGTCCAGGGTGAGGCCTCGCTATCCACGCCACACCTCTATGTCAGTAGCCTCGCCACAGAATTGGCCTTGACCTCTGGTGTGACCTTGACAAGTTGGCGACAGCACTTTCCCGCGCTACCCTCCATCGAATGCAAGGGCGTCACTCCGCGCAGGATGTTCGAGGTGATCAAGATGGACGGGCACAGCCACGACGTCTGGTCCGTCGCGTTCTCCCCGGACGGCGCGCGGGTTGTGTCTGGCTCATGGGACAAGACCGTGCGGATCTGGGATGCGACGACCGGCGCCAAGGTGACCAAGATGGACGGGCACAGCGGTGGCGTCCTGTCTGTCGCGTTCTCCCCGGACGGCGCGCGGGTTGTGTCTGGCTCATCGGACAAGACCGTGCGGATCTGGGATGCGACGACCGGTGCTGAGGTGACCAAGATGGACGGGCACAGTGGCGGCGTCTCGTCCGTCGCGTTCTCCCCGGACGGCGTGCGGGTTGTGTCTGGCTCATGGGACAAGACCGTGCGGATCTGGGATGCGACGACTGGCGCTGAGGTGACCAAGATGGACAGGCACAGCGGCGGCGTCTTGTCTGTCGCGTTCTCCCCGGACGGCGCGTGGGTTGTGTCTGGCTCATCGGACAACACCGTGCGGATCTGGGATGCGACGACCGGTGCCGAAGTGACCAAGATGGACGGGCACAGCGGCCGCGTCTTGTCTGTCGCGTTCTCCCCGGACGACGCGCGGGTTGTGTCTGGCTCATCGGACGAGACTGTGCGGATCTGGGATGCGACGACCGGCGCCGAGGTGACCAAGATGGACGGGCACAGCCACGGCGTCTGGTCCGTCGCGTTCTCCCCGAATGGTGCGCGTGTTGTGTCTGGCTCATGGGACAAGACCGTGCGGATCTGGGATGCGACGACCGGCGCCGAGGTGACCAAGATGGACGGGCACAGCGGCGGCGTCTTGTCTGTCGCGTTCTCCCCGGATGGCGCGAGGGTTGTGTCTGGCTCATCGGACAAGACCGTGAGGATCTGGGATGTGGCGACCGGCGCCGAGGTGACCAAGATGGACGGGCACAGCGGCGGCGTCTCGTCCGTCGCATTCTCCCCGGACGGCGCGCGGGTTGTGTCTGGCTCATCGGACAAGACCGTGCGGATCTGGGATGCGGCGACCGGCACCGAGGTGACCAAGATGGACGGGCACAGCGGCGGCGTCTTGTCTGTCGCGTTCTCCCCGGACAGCGCGCGGGTTGTGTCTGGCTCATCGGACAAGACCGTGCGGATCTGGGATGCGACGACCGGCGCCGAGGTGACCAAGATGGACGGGCACAGCCACGACGTCTTGTCTGTCGCGTTCTCCCCGGACGGCGCGCGGGTTGTGTCTGGCTCATGGGACAAGACCGTGCGGATCTGGGATGCGACAACCGGCGCCGAGGTGACCAAGATGGACGGGCACAGCCACGACGTCTGGTCCGTCGCGTTCTCCCCGGACGGCGCGCGGGTTGTGTCTGGCTCATCGGACAAGACCGTGCGGATCTGGGATGCGACAACCGGCGCCGAGGTGACCAAGTTGGACGGGCACAGCGGCCGCGTCTTGTCTGTCGCGTTCTCCCCGGACGGCGCGCGGGTTGTGTCTGGCTCATGGGACGAGACCATGCGGATCTGGGATGCGACGACCAGTGCCGAGGTGACCAAGATGGACGGGCACAGCGGCCGCGTCTTGTCTGTCGTGTTCTCCCCGGACGGCGCGCGGGTTGTGTCTGGCTCATCGGACAAGACCGTGCGGATCTGGGATGCGACAACCGGCGCCGAGGTGACCAAGTTGGACGGGCATAGCGGCCGCGTCTTGTCTGTCGCGTTCTCCCCCGACGGCGCGCGGGTTGTGTCTGGCTCATCGGACCCGCTACTTTTGTTGACAGATCATGGTCCCGCTACATACACTTTTGATCATGATGTACCTCCGCTACATATATGCTCGACGCGACCGTCCCGCTACTTTTTCGATCCGTCCGAGAAAATCCCAGCTATTTTCCAATGAGAGATCTGTGGCGGTGGATTGCAAGACCATTTAACATCGTAGAAGACATTTAGTGCTTGTAAGTCGAGGGCTCCGGTGATGGCGTACGCTTATGAGGCCAGCGCATCAAATTGAATTGAATTGCTTGATGACACCCAAGGCGGCGGTAAAGTCAGGTAGGCACTTGTTAGGTCGATCGTGATTCTTTTCCCACCCACCTTTGATTCCAGCGGATGGGGCACCCCGTACCGGCGCTCAACTATGCCAAAAGGCAACAGGACCCCTAGACAGTCAGCTACTAGGGGTCCTCTTGGAGGTATGCCTTCTCGTCTTCTTACCTCGTTTCATTTGTGAACACTTGAGCAAACTTTGTTGACACCGCGTGGCCGTATTCGGAGTTGACAATCTGTCGGATGACGAACTGACCGGCTGTGAAACATAGCTGTCAAACATCGGCCGATTGCAAGTGGGTGGTCTCGAAGCTTGGATTGGAGGTCAAGCGCTCGCCGTCATCGAAAAACACACCTTCCTCTTTGCTTTCATTCTCCCCCGTTTGTACGAAAATCAGGATGGCTATTTGTGGGACGGGATTGTAATATGGCTAATTACTTTTGCATTTTGAAACGCGTGCTTCAATGGCCTTCCTTGTATTCACAGCTCTTTGCGGAACTTAGGGCGCGGCTTGCTTTTTTTTGTCCATTTTCAGCAAAATTGTCGGTGTGAGCTCAATCTCAGCCGAATCCTTTGAAAATATGACCAATTGATTTGCATGGCGATTCCGGAGAGCACATCGTCTCTGTATTTTTGATGGCATGATCTAAGTTACCATATATGGAAATTCCGGTGTTTTCATGCAGAACTACTGTAGCGCTGGAGATACAGCCCTGGGCAACTTAGATTTTTGTTTTGAAACACTAAAGACCATTCCCAAGGGCATCTCGAAGCCAGAATTGGTTTCTAAACCCTCCAGTGAATCAAAAGGGTGATCAAATCCATCATATAATTGAAGCACATTGTTTATGCCATGGGGCGGTCCGAACAAATTCTGGCTTCGAGGCCATCGAGCATGATCCTTAGTGTTTCAAAACAAAAATCTAAGTCACCCAGGGCTATATCTCCAGCACTACAGCGGTTCTGCATGAACACGCCGGAATTTCCATATATGGTAAATTAGATCATGCCATCAAAAAGACAGGGACTAGCTGCCCTCCGGAATCGCCATCCGAATCGATCGGTTATCTTTTCAGGAATCGGCTGAGATTTGAGCTCACACCTACAATTTTGCTGAAAATGGACACACAAAAGAAAAAAAAAAAAAAAAGGGGTAGTACCTGGGCTTCACCCGAAATCTTTCGTCGCACCTGGCTCCACAAAATCTAGGTGCGTTGAGCGAGACAACATGGATTGTTGCCATCCAAAGCTTACTGAGGACAAATAGCGACCGGCAGGCAGATCGTCAACATGTGCTAATTCAGCTTCGGAGAATCGCAGGGAAATACACAAGATCATCAACAGTGAGAAGCGATCGACGGATCGATTCGACGTACCAGTGCAACGACAACCTAGTTCTCCAGATAAGGCGGTATGCTTAACACGAGATTACATTAAAGATACCCCTAAGCAAAGGTTAATCAACGCAAATCAGGTCAGAATAAAGCCAAACAGACCACGCCTGGTTGGGAAAGCAGCGGCGTTCAATCGAAAGGCGGCAGCCATGTATACGGGGGCTTTAACAATATTTCCCATAGCGGTGAAAGATGCGGACCAATCAAACACTTCATTCGGCTCCAGGTGGGTATGTAGCCGATACCAGATAAATTCTAGTGCGTCCCTCAAAAATCGTCAAGAATCCCAAATGGAAACAGGGGTTCCTGCCGCGGTGGAGTTGAAGGTGAGGAACATGAATGTCAATGAGTTGCCGCTAAACACATGAGATGCTGTAGAATGACGTTGATTCAAAAGTCCGCGAGGAAGAAACGTCATTTGCGGACATTGACAAGGTAGGAGAGAATAATATTATGGTCCGTCTAAGCATTTGACTAGCGACATGTGCAGAAACCTGAGAACGCAACCAAATTAACCAAACTATTTGTCAGGAACATCCCCAACAATCTGAACGGCGCTTTTCTCGCAGCGAAATTCCAAGATTTCAGAATTCCAGTCACAAATGCAAGGATCTATGAAAACCGTGGAGTTGGCTTTGTCGTTGTAAACTTAGCCGATCACGATAGAGCACTCGGCCTCAGCAACAAAATACGAATTCTTGGTCGCTCGATTGGGATTGAGGTATTCAATGCGAGAAATGCACGAGAGAATCAGGGGAGCCAAACGAGCACGAAGGAGAAGCGTTCTTCACCGTAAGCCTGACGCTCATTGAATGGCAGGTTGTGCAGCTTTTCCGTATTCTTCAGAGTCAGTGTTTTGTATAGACTACTGTAGCAGTTAGTTACCCAGGATTACGTAACGTAATTCGGCTGTTAACGCAGAAAACGCTGATAAATCAGCTGCTCCATCGAAGCGGCGTGGATATAACGAGAGAATAGTGATTTGTACAGCTTCAGTTGAATCTGTGGGTTGGGTATGAAGTTGATCCCGGTATTCTCGAACTAAAGACTCGATTCAGGTGCAGAGAACAAAATTCAAGGAGACTGTTGGCTGCGTATTTTCAATGTGAATCGAGTGGTCTAACTCTCGAGGCAAACGGGGTGGAACTGAGGCTGGGGCGGCTGTCCTGTGCAAAAGATGCCAATAAAACTGCTGGCGTATCATATTATATCCATATCATATCATATTATATTCTTCCGTATTAATATGGTGAGATCTAGCCCCAGGGTATTATTATTAATACAAGCGGCTGACGACCCACTCCGCGGGTCGTCATCCCCTCTTACAAACGTGCCGAAGTCAGATAATTGACATTGATATCAGTACATTGTAATTACAACAGAAGTTCCTCCTAGACAATATTAGTGATGCGCTGAGAAGAATCATCTTCGTAATTCAAAATTAAATTATCTGCATCTGACACTCTGGTCATGGCAGAGCACAGTTGGCCATGTGAGAAGACAGGTCGGCGTAGATCCAGGCCGAGTTTCTGGACAGTGAGACCCTGACAGCCATTGAAAGACGTCGCATAGCAAAGAGCGAGAGGAATATGTTTTCGGTGGACTACAAAATTGAATCCTTGGGCTGAAAGTGAAATCGGATTCGTGGGATATGAAGGCGTATCACCCCTTCCCGACGCAGCTGCAAAAACCGGCCAAGAACCAAAAAAAAACGCATATATGTCAGTGGAATCTAGCTTGAACATGAACCTCAACATCAAAAACTTGTCCCCCACCCAGGCAAAGAAATGTCTCCTGTCCTCGATGTTGTATCTTCACTACACAGCCACAGATTTCAGGCATAACAGTGGAGGCTGACACCGTTCTCACCGGGGTAGATGCACACCACTTGTCTGGCATGCCAAAGTTCCAGAAATTGTTGGTCTATTGAATCTCAATAGAAATATGGGGTCCGGGGAATGTGAAGCGCGACGCGGCGAAGTGGTAAACAGCGCCGTACTAGTTACAAGGCTTACAAGGTGGCTCTTTCAGACGCCACTCGACGCAGTGGATCAATACTTTCAGATGCAAGGCATAGTCATAGGTACACTTTTTGTGTGCGATGTGGATGCAACTCTTAACTGTCAGCGCTGCGCGGCTTGACGCGGCGAAGTGTGCACGTCCTCCGGCGCCGATGTGGCTGTTGAAACTCCCCAAGCCCACCAAAACATTCTGGAAGATGTATGTCATTCAAATAGTACCATAAATTGACCTCGCACATTCTAATTCACCTCCGTCTCTCCTCGATGTCGTTCACGATTTGAACATTGCACAGCCACCTGTTTGCGGTGCACCAGGGTACTCTTACATCGAGAGTGACTCCCCAGGTAAGCTTTGGGAATCTGAAGCAATATTCACGTGTCTGAATGACCCACGCAAAACACCGAGCCCAACGCATTTGTCAAGATTCTGATCGTTTAGTGCAAATGCGCCGTAACAGAAACTCTCAGCTTCCATGCGGCTCTTGACTTGCTCCGCGTCAAATACATGGTGTAGAGGATGTGAACAATGCCTTTTGAGAGACGAGACATGTCCATGATAGCATGAAAAAAAAAAATGAAAAAAAAAAAAAAAACTAGTTTGCAGAGAACTTCTGGGTTCTGTTTGGGTTCTTTATCAAATCTTGGCGGCCTTGTTAGGAAGTTTTCGATGAAGCAGAAGATTGTGAACTTCCAGGGGTGTTTAAAACTTGTCCAGTCCAGTTCTCCTTCTGGATCCGGTTTTTTCGTGTGCTTGCCAGTACCAGTGTCGTTGGCATCTTGGATATTTCGGTTGGTTCACCAAACCGAAGGTATTGAGGTGAATTATAGCTTTTGAGTAATATTACGTAGTCTCCCGCAGTCAGACTCCACAAGTTTTATGATAATCGATAAAACTTTATATGGAGTCTGATTTTATTGGCATAGCCGAAGCCGCAAGTCGGATTTCCGTGACCGCCGCGTGACTACATGTGATATTCCCACGCTCCCAATCCGGACAGACCACTCATTCTCAGTATTTCACGGTAATGTGAAGATAATGAGCATTGAAATTAATGTGAGATCATTCCATTGAGGTCTGGATGGCTCGTACAGATCAAAACCATAGATATTTATCTTGGAATACGATATATTTTGGTTTGCCGCATAAAATGCACATTGTGCATTCAAAACTGCTCAAATAAATTTGTGCCGCGTGATTTGAAGTTTTCAGTACCTAAAGAATTGATCTTGGTTGTAAATTAGGTTGAACGGTCAATGTGTGGGCAAGAACTGGACCAGCATCCCGATTGGGAGCGTGGGAATATCACGTGTAGTCACGCGGCGGTCACGGAAATCCGACTTGCGGCTTCGGCTATGCCAATACTGGCAATAGATTCAGACTAAATATTACGGTATGTAGTCATGCTCGATTTTATTGTACGCCTTTTCTTGGTCGAGCGCGACTATTACACCTTGAACCTGTGGCTTCTCCGAGATCAATAATTCTTTTGGTTAGCCAATTTGGTGGTGGATATGCCGGCCTGGCCGCCCGGGACAAATCTCGCTTGTGTGGGGTGTATTACACGGCAATCCCGGGAGTCATCGAAATTCGATGGGTTTGATGGCCGTCGGAATCTAATGGGTTTCCAGTGGAACCCTATAAATATGCAGATCGTTGGATTTCAACGGGCGGCCCAGAGGCCGAGCACAGGATTCCAAGAGGGCGCCCGAAGGCGCAAATATAAAACAAATAGGCTGCAAATGAAGCAAAATTTCGCTAGAAAAGGGGATCGAACCCCAAACCTCACGCCATGGATTGCAGTGCGGGCAATAGAGGCGCGTTTGAAAATGTAAAGGATTGCAGCGCGGGCAATACAGTCACATGTTTGGTAATGTAAAGCACTTTTTGGCCAATATCGCGTCCGAGGGAACCTGAATATACCAAAACGACTGGAATGATCAGGGCTATCGATTGCTGGTACAGTCAAAGCTGTTATAACCCATGGCTATCGTAACCCATAATCTGTGAAACCCCATAGATTTTGGGTGTCCACCCAGGTGGTGCCATACTAAAAACCCATAACTTTCTAATACTCCATAACCCATACTTTTGGGAGGGCAAAACCCCATACTTCGGAGGTAGTTTTAGTGCGATCCAGGGGTAAATTTCCGGTATTTTGGGGGGTAAACTGCAGAAGATTCAGTGAAAAACCTCAGGGGAATACTCTGAAGCATAGACCATGATAGTTGGACCAAAGACTGGCTCAACCAGTTGACCTTCCGAATCGGGAAGGCATGTTCTGCTGGTCCAAGAACACATTCAGGGGCAAGAAAATCGACCAAAATGTTATTCCTGATCTTTTTTGATGTATCCAGAGCATTTATCATGTTATTGGGACTCATGTGCAGTTCAGCCCAGGCAGTCGGCATTTACCGAGGACTTGCCCACGGCTGCGGCAGCCCATACGCTGCGATAACCCATACTTTCAAGGGTCCACCACAGGGTATGGGTTGAGACAGGCCTGTTTTTCTCTGTTTTGGCAAGTTTTCGCGAGAACAGCTGCCCTGAGCTCAACTCTCAACCGTTTTCTTTTGAAATAGGCTCATTCGATTCGCATTGAGAATCCGCCGACAATCAAGTATCGATATTTTTGAGCCTCCTAAGTAATGGAATTTCTGCTGAAAAAACTTGATTGTGAGTAGGACACCTGTAGCACTCGGAATACTGCCCCGATTGGTCTAATTTTTGGATATGTTATACATCTGCTGCAGTACTAGACGCTACATGCTGAGTGATTGTGATCTAGTGCACACTTTAGCGAAGTAGATATTCAGACACTACAATAAGTAGAGCTGTTCATAGGAGTTTGAGTACATTGACCTTCGTAGAAATCCTCATTGGCTAGGGCCGCATCAGATGTGTAACACCTACTCAAAACCACGTTTTTCCGGAAGAAATTGCATTACCTAGGAGGCTCAAAAATATCGGTACTTGATTGTCGGTGGATTCTCAATGCGAATCGAATGAGCCTATTTCAAAAGAAAACGGTTGAGAATTGAGCTCAGGGCAGCTGTTCTCGCGAAAACTTGCCAAACCAGAAAAAAACAGGCCGCGCCTGTTGTACCGCAAAGAGCTGTAAAAGAGCCGTGGAAAATTTAACCGCCTGCGACCCAATTGGTGTAATATTCGAGTTCTGACTCCACAAGCCCATTTTGTTTTTTCCTCGTTCAAAAGTGGAATGGGTACGGATTTCTCGTTCGAATTAAGTTCCTTAGCATGGAATGAGTGCTCAGGAAGAGCCATGGAAAATTTAACCGCCAGTGGCTCAAGTGGTGTAATATTTTCTGCATTTGGGCATGTAGTCCACATTCTATGCCCTCAAATATTTTCATATTTTTATGGGCTGTGGGTAGAAAGACATCGACGTTCCAATGGTGGGACACTCCATTGACTCGAAATTTGGTACCTTTCCAATTTGTCGCCCAGCAGGAGAAATCGTAGGTGCATAGCCCACCCGCAAAAGTAGGTGACTATGGTGCGCTCCGCTTAATCACCACCAAATTGTGACAACGGTCCTACTCGGCAACAAAAAAATCCGACTTTCTATTCAGCTTTCCAAAAATGCTCCAGTCATCGAGAGGAAACTTTTTGGCAAGAGGAATTTCAATTCGCTAAAAAATTCAGGACGCTAAAAAATTTCGGATCAACCCAAATTGGGACTCTCTGCCATATTGGTTGAACACCTGTATTCCTCGGTCTTTACTACGTGCAGGAAGCTTGCATCGTAGGGAACCTGACTCCCGACATTGAATTTCCATTCTCTGAACTCTCATTCCAGTTCTGAAAGCACTCCGTCCATGGTTGTCCTCAAGTTTCATCATGATGTGTATGCCATTGGCACGTTCCAAATCAGGTGGTGTTTTTACCAGAATCAAGTTCTCAACCTTAATGGGAAGTATATCGGAGTTGTTCGCGACTAGATGGCCACAGAGGTACACACAAAAAAGAATTCCGCCCCCCGGCGGATTTTGGACTAGTCACAATTTGGTGGTGACTAAGCGGAGCGCACCATAGGTCTTTCGGGCTCGGAAGCTGCACAACACTGAGTGTTTTTTGGCATTGTGCCGACAAAATGTGACATTTTATGGAGACCGATTTCCCTCGGTTTTAATGCGAGGTGAGAGCCAGCGCGATTCTAAACGAAACTGTCTCCTCCGATTTCCTCCTGCAGGCCTGATCGTTAATCCAGGCACTTGGCAGCTGTTCATTTTTGACAGACGCGGTGCTGTATTTCGGCCGGGCCGACTCAATAGTGTCTGGAATTCCTAGCGCCGTTTTTTGAGGCGCGCAGATCGGCAATGGATAGCCCTAGCCATTAGAGCATGCAAGGCGCTGGCATTCTGTGAACTCATTGTATGTAGAAGGCTCTAAATTCAACTGCGTATAAACAGCCGTTGTTCATCAATGGACGACTTTATCCCCCGCTCCATGCGGGTCCAGGGACCTGAACATTAGCACCTCTTTGCTCCCTATGCTTCCAGTACTGGGAATGATGCCATCGGAGACGTGTTGAGCAAGGTTTTGCTGTCGTATAATACAAGGCGCTGATACTCTCAGCCCGCATTTGATTGTTGAAGTGCGCTGGGGGTTAATTTGCCTGAAATATGCTGGAAACCCTCCTGTGTTTATGGCGCTGATTCGGCCAAAAAATCGGTGAGCATTCCACTCCTGCGGCTCGAAGAGGCAAAATTGTGAGAAAGCAGGGCCAAACACAGAAATTATTGTGCAACTTGCTTCAGCAGGGGTTAATTTGCCTTAAATTTATGCTGGAAACCACCCTGGTGCTCACACATTTGAAATCATCGGTGGGCATTCCACTCCCGCAGCTCAAAGATACAAAATTGTGAGAAAACAGAGCCAAACACCGAAAATATTGTGCAACTTGCTTCGTCGGGGGTGAATCTGCCTGAAATTTATGCTGGAAACCCTCCCGGTGCGTATGCTATCGATTCAGTGAAAATATCGGTGGGCATTCCACTCCTGCGGCTCGAAGATCCGAAATTGTAGAAAATATTGTGCAACTTGTTTCGGCGGGGGTTAGTAATTTCCCTGAAATTTATGCTGGAAAACCTCCTGGTGTTCAGGTCGTTGATTCAGCCAGAATATCGGTGGGCATTCCACTCCCGCAGCTCGAAGATACAAAATTGTGAGAAAGCAGGGTCAAGGAACATATTATGCAGCTTGCTTCGGCGGGGAGTTGATTTGTCTGAAATTTATGCTGGAAGCCCTCTCAGTGTTCACGCCCTTAGTGTTCAAATTCGGTCAAAACATTGTGCGGCTCGAACAGGCAAAACTGTGAGAAAGCAGGTGGAAAGACGGAAAATATTGTGCAACTTGCTTCGGCGGGGGTTACAGCCATTTGCAGAACTTAGGGCGCAGCTCGTTTTTTCTGTTTTTGGTCAGTTTTCACGAGAAACACCTACATTTTTGTTATGATGTACTTATAGATATTCTAGAGAGGCCTCAACCACCGGGATAGTGAATGTGAATCATATTTTAACTCTATGGTCCATATTATTCAGCAAGGAAAATTGATCCCGCAATAATGCACAATACATTTAAAGTAGGAGTCAGGTTCACAATCCCGGTGTTTGATGCCCTCCGGAATACATACAAACTCATCATGTCAAAAATCTAGGTCATTTGGACCTACCTATATTGCTGGCGTGGGACACGTTCTGCACTTCCACACCCAACAAACCCGAAATCTGAACTAATGAAAGACTTATCAGCAGGTCCGCGGTCCCTAAGGCAATGCATGATCGGACCTTGGTGTTTTTGGACCCACCTATTTGCCAGCCTTCAGCCTTCAGCCTTCAGCCTCCAGCGATACGTCCATCGAAAATCTGCCCCAAACGGGAAAAAGATTGTTCACCGCCATTGACTATAAATAACAACTGACCGGTGTATAAATTCCAATATCACCTGCAAGTAGTGTAATTTTCGACAAAAAATGCCCGTAGTTCGTTCATACTCATTTAGACTCATGAAAACTACGGAGCCGCCGCTTCTAAATAGATATAAAAACCTAGATATTAAACCAGTAGTAGCAAGTTCAAGTTTTAACACGAACACGTCGAGCACTCATCTCAAGTCTACGCAAACAGCAACTTACTTCAAGTGTCTACGACTTTCGATCTTGAAACTCCGTGGTCTGTATAATATTGTGGCTAACCGATCTATTGGTCAGACGAATGAAGTTCCATAGGCTGGGGGAAAAAAACCATCCAGAGCACCGTGATAGTCATACAGGAAGCTCATACTAAATATCTGGGCGCTCCGGGCCCACAATTACACCGGCTCGGTCATAGCTGACGGAATTATGATGTCCCCGGCACCGATGGCCTCCGTTGCCTCAATAACCCGAAACTCCTCAAACCTGTCATCACCTTCATAACGGCGACGCGCCGTCTTACACAGCTATTCCGGGATTCATCAGAATTTGATAGAATTTGAAGTCCTTTGGAACCCAACGGTTTTCCTCTTGGATTTCGAAGATAAAAGCTGTGGGCTCCATTGGATATGCAAAATTCTGGATTCCAACGGGCATTCTGATGGATTTCATCAGTTTGCCCGTCAGGGCCTGATTCACCGTCTGAATTCCAACGATTCGCGTTGCCGCCGTTGCCGGCACCAACTTCTGTCATTGATCCACTCTGTAAGGTGAAGTACTAATGCACTAACCTAGCTGCAGCTGTATAGCATTCTTTCTGTTGCATTTATATCCCTCTTTTCTCAGCCTAAGACCTTGCTTCAGACTTGTTGTCTCACCAATTTTCGCAGGGGATTTGAAACTAAGAACTATGTGAGGCTGAGTGAGCTCCTAACCTCCTACAACTAGGCAGTTATTAAAAATACAGGGTCGAAGTTAACCAC
The DNA here is from genome assembly GCA_029378395.1 of Mycena leptocephala. Taxonomy (NCBI): domain Eukaryota; kingdom Fungi; phylum Basidiomycota; class Agaricomycetes; order Agaricales; family Mycenaceae; genus Mycena; species Mycena leptocephala. Next base: position 22,071 of record JARJLF010000459.1, read on the forward strand.
CAATTATGACATCTGAGGATTCTCTGGACGAAACACCGAAGTACATCTGCAAATGAACTCGGTAAATTAGCTGCTAATTAACCCGAAATTTCCAGAGGCCAAAAAGAGGCGGTGAAATACAGTTTAAAGTCACTGAGAGTGCCGAGGCAACTTTTGGTAATTGAGGCGGCACTACCTCAGGATGGTGGTCACAGGTCACATAGGCTGAACCTACGGTCGAAATGGTACAGTATGTCTGACTTTGGGTCTGTCCTGCTCGGCCGCGACGCCTCGCACACAGCCTTCGGCCACCAAGGAAGGGCCTGAATGCAGTGAAACATCCCAGGACGTTCGAAGAAATCTCGTAGTCCAGTGGCAGCAACGAGGTCGGAGGAACTATGGACGGCCGTTTGGTCTAATGGGTTGAACTGAAAAATTATCCTTGATTGTGGATGGAAATGTGCAAAGGACTAATTCAACCTACCGTAAGCAACCTCTTTGTGAATGATTTTGGTGCAGCGGCGGGACCAGCCCTTTTCGGAAATAACCCTTAATATGACCCTTAATTTGGTTGCCCTTTATAAGTCTGAACCAGACTTAAAGCCTTAATTTTGGGGAGCACCCTTAATAAGACCCTTAACTACAACACTGTCCACATCTGCTCGCGTTACAGGCGCAATCACCCTGTCACCAAGTGCGACCGTCCAGCCGCTGTTCCCGAGTCATTCAGAGCCCCTTGAACCAAGAACTAAGCGGCTGAGATACCTCAGGGAATTTATTTGGACTGGCTTCGACACTAGCACAGTCCAACTGCGAAAACGACTGAATTTGACCCACCTTTGCCCCAACCTCCTCTTTCTAAGTATACCCCGACCGTAATGAGGACGCTGACAGAGAACCAACATCTGTTCAAACTTGTTACTCCAATAAACATCGATGTCTTCCGATCTCTAGGGCCTCAAATATCGGCGATAATGAATGTGAATCATCTTTCAACTCTACGAATCATATTATTCAGCAAGGAAAATTGATCCCGCAATAATGCACAATACATTTGAGGTAGGAGTGAAGTTCACTATCCCAGTATTTGAGGCCCTCCGGGCACACTGGCCGAGTTCGCAGAATTAATCTTAGGCAGAATAACCCTTAGAGGCAAGATGCACAATATTTTCCTTGTTTGGCCGCGAAGCCACAATTTTACCTGTTTGAGTCGCAGGAGTAAAATTCCGACCAATTTTGAAAGTGGATCAACGACGTGCACACCGGATGATTTTCCAGTATAAATTTCATGGGAAGTAACCCCCGCTGAAGCAAGCTTCACAATATTTTGCTTGTTTGGCCCTGAAGCCACAATTTTACTTGTTCGAGTCGCAGGAGTGAAATGCCCACAGATTTTTTTGGCCGAATCAACGGCATGAGCACTGACAGGGTTTCCAGCATAAATTTCAGGCAAATTACCCCCCGCCGAAGCGAGTTGCACAACATTTCCGGTGTTTGGCCCTGCTTGCCCACAATTTTGCATCTTCAAGGCGCAGGAGTGGAATGCCCATCGATGTTTTGGACGAATCAACAGCTTGAAAATTGGGAGGGTTTCCAGCATAAACTGCAGGGAAATTAAACTCCACCGAAGCAAGTTGCACAATATTTTCTGTGTTTGGCCTTGCTTGCTCACAATTTTACATCTTCGAGCCACAGGAATGGAATGCCCACCAATGTTCTGGTTGAATCAAGGGCGTGAACACCGAGAGGGTTTCTAGCATAAATTTCACTGCCGAAGAGCGCCAGGCACGTCTCAAGAATAATTTGTGTCTTTATTGCAACAAACCTGGTCACGTTGTCGACGATTGCTTTCAGCGAGAGGCTAAGCACAGGAGCCCTGATTATCCCTTTGGAGGGCGAATACCGATTTTGGGCCCAAAAACGAGTTCCATCTGAACTAATTTTATTCCCCCACGGTTTCTGAGGCCGCCAAAATGCTTCTTTCCCAAAAGCGGTCACTTTTGGGTTTTTTTTTTGTCGAAATCTTCTGAATTAGGAAGCTCCGACTTCGTCGAAACAGACCTTGCTTGCCCAAGGGTGGACGTGTAAATTATACTCCACCCATTGCATGGGTGAGTGCCCATTCTTTGGGCTTTGCGAGCTCCTGCTTGCGCCTGAGAGTTGTGCGGACAGCTAAGACAGGACAATTTGCATATGATGATTTTTCGTGGCCCTGCTGTGCGTCACAATTGAACCATTTTATCGCTGTGTGTCGGAGAGGATAATGAGGAGAATGAACTGTCCGGAAGTTATGTAAATTTTACGTCTTCTCGGGAGAAATAGGATGATCGGGTCGTATGAAATATGGTGCCATTATGAGGAGGGATGAACAAGAAGACCAAGGAATGGTGGGCCAAAATGTGTAGTACAGAAGAAACAGAGGAGAGGCGTAGAAGCGTAGAGAGAAAAGACATTTAAATGCAGAAACATACTGATGAGGCTGTGCCTTCGGGAGAAATCGGATCAGTCGCGGATCAAGGCGGGTTGCTCGGAATTGGGGGTCATTATGAGGGTAGAGAGATCTTGACAAGCAAGGTCAAATTTTATCCGAACTCGGTATTCGACCTACCAAGGAACAATCAGGGCTCCTCTAAGCACGGCGGCAACTCGGGAAAAGTCTCGCCGAAGACCACCTAGTTCAGTCTTCGGCGACGGAAGGAACATTTCCCCGTTCTTCCCGCTGGGCAGTACCAACCGATTCCACTTTAGATGCGTAAAAAGCTTATATCAATTGCCGATGAATTCCCTCGGTTCCGCAGCAAAAAATCGTAGTTAAATATGCCCTCCACAACAGTATGAGGCCAAACTTTTAACTTTGGCCTTTGCTGCCCGGAGACTGCTCGAATCTGCGTTGAACTTCGTCTTATTTCATGTATTGAACAAAATTCAAAAATCCGGCTTCGTACTTCTATTGTAACGATGATTTTCGTTTGACTTTCTGTTTTGAGCATGGTGCCAAAGTGTACAGGTAAATAGGTATAACGTTTGCCAAACTGGAACCACTGTTTACTGCGAAACAAACAGGTACAAAGCTGTCGGACCGAGCAAGGGCGGTGCCCGTCCCCAGTAAGACGGGATCTCGGACCGTGCCCATCTCGCGACATTGTCAATAATGGCCACAGTCCGGCCTCCTCCCCTCAACGCTCCCCTACAACCTGCATATTCGGAACCTCTAGTCAGTGGTCAGGGCTTTCGCAGTGCGCGACGTGGTTCACCTCAAGGCTGCGGTAGGCTGCGCAATGCGCCACAACGGTTTCATCAGTAGTTGGGCTCTCTGCATCCTATTCAGCGTGGTTTTCTCTATACATAAGTCCGTGAGGAGATTAGCGGGCAAGTGAGCAGGTGTGGGCTGCGCGGCCATACGTAAGATGGGTGGGGGCCCGGGCTTCAGCAGAATGAAGAGGAAGAAAATTGCGTCGCGGCCTGTCGGAGATCATGGATTTTCTTAGAGAAACTCAGACATTTATGGACCAGATGGATTGGGTGGAGCGCTACGCCTGGTATGGTGTTAAAAGGGATCTGGACGGCGTGAACGAGGTACTCGGTGTAACCACAAGATCATCTTGCAGAACTGATGTACTGTCCCGTCAGAATGAATAATAACTGACAAAACATATCAAAACAGTATTTCAGAGGATGTTAGTACATGAATTGATTACAGCTCTTTTGCAGAACTTGGGGCGCGGCCGTTTTTTTTCTGATTTCGGTGATTTCCACCAGGTCTGCTGCCCTGAGCGCCATTTCGACCGGATTGGCTCGGGATGAGGTGCGTTGGAATCGCATTGAAAATCCGCAGTCAACCTAATACCGGTAATTTTGATGCCATCAGAAAATGCAATTTCTGCCGAAGAATCTCGGCTTTCAGCAAGTCACCTGTAGCACTTGGAGTACTCTCGGATTGACCTAGTTTTTGGATATGTTATACCTATACATATATTCTAGTCAACCTGAACTTTGGACGGACAATATTGAAGTAATTGTAATTCATTGTGCACTTTGTTGAAATGGTCAATCTCCTCCTTGAGAAATAGAGCACTCAAAGCGGATTTGGGTATGTCCACATGTAAAAATGTAATGGTTGACTAGAGTGTATGTATACACACAGCATATCCAAACTTAGGTCAATTCAAGCAGTACTCCAGGTGACTTGCTGAAAGCCGAGATTTTTCGGCAGAAATTGCATTTTCTGATGGCATCAAAAATACCGGTGTTAGGTTGACTGCGGATTTTCAATTCGATTCCAACGCACCTACTCCCGAGCCAATCCGGTCAAAATTGAGCTCAGGGCAGCGGACTTGGTGGATATCACCGAAATCAGAAAAAAAACGGCCGCGCCCTAAGTTCTGCAAAGAGCTGTAAAACTTAACTCGTTCTCTTCAGATTTCGCTCGGAGGAATTATTAATTTTTCGACGGGGCGTTCAATGAAAACCATTTTGAAATGCGTGACTTTGACGGGGTGTCACCAAGTTTCAGGGAAATTAACCCAGACTCGATCGCCAGGACAAACAATGTTTTGCATCGGGAAAATCGGGTGAAACACCACCTCGAGCGTTCTGAATGTCGGACGAATTCCACAAATGTTGTTAGGTGCTGAAATCAGCCCCTCGCCAAGTTGCAGAAAAATCAACCAAGAAGAACTCGAGTGCCACGACAAACGATGTTGTGTTTGCATCAAGAAATGGCTGCTCGATTTTAGGTTATGGTGCTAATCACTTAGTAACTGCTACTTTTGTATACCGAATATAACGGGCCGAATTTTTACCCGAATTTTTATCCTGTGGCGGCACACCAGATTGGAATTAAATAATGATAGCCAGCAAAAATTTCAAGCAGATCCAGAGACAGGGGCAGATTTCGGCATTCACAAGCCGGAGTTGAAATTGCACCTGTTTACAGCCCTTTACGGAACTGAGGGCGCAGCCTGTTTTTTTTCTGTTTTTCGCAAGTTTTCGCGAGAACGGCTGCCGTGAGCTCAATTCTCAACCTTTCGCTCGGGAATACGCTCATTAGATCCTCAATGAAAGTGCGGAGGGCTTAGTATCTTAGACCTGAGTTGTAGAACCCCAAATGATTTACTGGGTCAAAATTCGGTGTTTTCGGCTGTCTGAGAGCAGAACGCGCCGCACAGTAGCAATACCACCCAGATTGACTTAGATTTGTGGTACGAGATGCCCTTAGAAATGCGGCAAAGTACATCATATCAAAAATCTAGGTTAATCCGAGAATTATTAGTACTGTGAGAGCTAATCTGCTCTTGTACAGCCAAAAACACCCAAATTTGACCCACCAAATGATCTCGAGGTAGTTAAAAAAAATCGGGCCACGAAGTGCCCTCTGGGTTTTCCGTCCGAATCGAATGAGCCTACTTTCAAGGAAAACGGTTGAGAATTGGGCTTACAATCAGGAATCCCTGGAAAACTTACAAAAAAAAAAAAAAGAAAAAAAAAAAAAACGCCCTATGTTCCGCTAAGAGCTGTAATATCTTTTACCCACAAAAAGTCGGGAAGCTTGGAGTATCATTATTTACTCAATGAATGTTCCCCCTGCATAAACTGATCCTTTGGCTGATGATATGCTCATTCTTACTAACATAAGCGGTTGACGACCGCGGGCCGTCATCCCCTTAGCTCATACAAAATAAAATTTGTGCTATTCAAGTTCGTGAAGTTACAAAAGCAGTCCATCCCAAACGGGGTTAGTTGAAAGATCATCCTCATATTTTAGGATTAGAACATTTTCAGACTCGGGGACGCGAGTCATTGCGGAATATATGAGAATACCGGCCGTCGCAAATCAAGGCCCAATTTTTGAACAGTGAGCCCTTGGCAGCCGTTGAAAGTAGTGGCATAACAAAGAGCTAAAGGTATCTGTTTTCTGTGGACATCAAAGTTAAACCCTTGAGGCCGAAAATGGCAGTCAATGCGTGGGATATAAAGTCGCATCTGCTTTAAGATTATCAACCACCGCTTCCTCTATATCCTGCAGAGTGACGAAAATTGAACAACCTGCTTTCCTTGACAGTACTTGGAGTATATGATGGCGATTTCATAAAGTTTTTAGATGGCGTTTCAGCGGTAACGTTGGTCGGCGGGCGAACATATCATCGACTGCTCCCTGCTCACGAAGGTCAACATGCAACTCGTTGGTCTATACATGACCCTTGGGCAATGTTTGCTAAAGGGGACGAATTGAACATTCCATCTTCATCCATAGCACACTTGCAGGCTTGGAAAAAATCAACCCAGTGGAGTTTGTTCATCAGATAGAAGGGAACATGAGACCCTGCGAGCAGCCGAATCTTGTCTCCTCCTATGTTCACGGTCAATGCTGTCTTCACGCAAGCGGCGTTGCCTCTGAGATTCACGTCGTAGGCGACGCTGACATTCGGCCTCAGATTCAATCGGGTAGTGATCTGAAGTCGATTCCGCCATTTTTGATCCGAGAACTGGCAGCGTGATGAAGCAAGGTTTGAGCAAAAAAAAAGGAGAGATCGACAGGTTGTCGCAGTACTGCAGAGTGAATGAAAGTGACAGAAAACCATTTGCTATTGGGGAACAGAGCCACCGACGGATGAAAAGCGCTTACAGAAACCACCCTAGTTTGCAAGGAGGCAAAGGTGTTTCATAATTTAGAAAAAAGCTGTCCGAGGCTCAAAAGAAGTGACGGGAGTACATGAAGCTTTTGAAAGATGGAAATGAACAGAATGGGCAAGGATGTTCTCCGACGGCATGACACCGAGAAAAAAGGTCAAATGAAGCGTATAAAGGTCAATGAAGTGGGGAACTTCGGAACCGTGCGCTAATCAGCCAAACAGCCAAAAGAGGTCAAATGAAGCGGATAAATCCGAGCGCCAATCTGGGCGCTAATCGGCGCACTTTGAGCCCAGCAACGACAAAAAAGGTCAAATGAAGCGGGAAAATCCGGGCGCTCACTCAAACATGCGCTAATCAGCCAAAAGAGGTAAATGAAGCGCATAAATCCGAGCGCCAATCTGCGGCGCACTTAAAAGCTTCGCGCAGGAGGACAAAAAAGGTCAAATGAAGCGGGAAAATCCGGGTGCTCACTCCACCGTGCGCTAATCAGCCAAAAGAGGTCAAATGAAGCGGATAAATCCGAGCGCCAATCTGGGCGCTAATCGGCGCACTTCGAAAGCTTCGCACAGGAGGACAAAAAAGTTCAAATGAAGCGGGAAAATCCGGGCGCTCAACCGTGCGCTAATCAGCGGAGTTTGAAAGCTTCAGACAGACCGAGTGCTTAATTTTATAAAGAGGGTGATGTTGGCTTAGATAGTGCTGGCTATTAAATGGTCTGGTAAATTACACGCCAAATTTTACATGTAAAATACAAGTAAATTACAGTCTTTACAAGGGACCTGTCTCTTCAGTTTTCCCCCCTGCTGCTCTGGTTGTTAAACTACAAGCCCAGACATGGACTGGTAATCAAAACACCCTTGATTCAACCAAAACATTGGTGGGCATTCCACTCCTGCGGCTTGAAGATGTAAAATTGTGAGCAAGCAAGGCCAAACACAGAAAATATTGTGCCACTTGCTTCGGCAGTGGTTAATTTCCCTGCAGTTTATGCTGGAAACCCTCCCAATTTTCACGCCGTTGATTCGGCCAAAACATCGATGGGCATTCCACTCCTGCGCCTTGAAGATGCAAAATTGTGGGCAAGCAAGGCCAAACACCGGAAATATTGTGCAACTTGCTTCAGCAGTGGTTAATTTGCCTGAAATTTATGCTGGAAACCCTGTCAGTGTTCACGCCGTTGATCCGGCCAAAACATCTGTGGGAATTCCACTCCTGCGACTTGAACAAGTAAAATTGTGGCTTCAGGGCCAAACAAGCAAAATATTGTGAAGCTTGCTTCGGCAGGGGTTAATTTCCCTGAAATTTATACTGGAAACTCACCCGGTGGGCATGTCGTTGATTCACTGAAAAGAATTGGTGGGCATTCCACTCCTGCGACTCGAACAGGTAAAATTGTGGCTTCAGGGCCAAACAAGCAAAATATTGTGAAGCTTGCTTCGGCAGGAGTTAATTTCCCTGAAATTTATACTGGAAACTCACCCAGTATGCATGTCGTTGATTCACTTAACAAATTGGTGGGCATTTCACTCCTGCAACTCGAACAGGTAAAATTGTGGCTTCAGGGCGAACAAGCAAAATATTGTGAAGCTTGTTTCGGCGGGCGTTAATTTCCCTGGAATTTATACTGGAAATTCGCCCGGTGTGCACGTCGTTGATCCACTCAAAAAATCCGTGGGAATTCCACTCCTGCGACTCAAACAGGTAAAATTGTGGCTTCAGGGCTAAACAAGGAAAATATTGTGCATCTTGCCTCGCCGGGGGTTGATCTGCTAAAATTAATGCTGTGAACTCCGCCAGTGTGCCCGGAGGGCCTCAAATACCGGGATAGTGAACTTCACTCCTACTTCAAATGTATTGTGCATTATTGCGGGATCAATTTTCCTTGCTGAAGAATATGGACCGTAGAGTTGAAATATGATTCACCTTCACTATATTGCAATGCCTTACATTTCAAATGCGTGACCATATTGCAATGCCTTAACTTCCTTGGCCCGGGCTTACACATTGGTAAAGGCAACAGTGTGCGGCAGAGTTTGGCAGGATCCACAAAGAATCTGGGAATTCCGGTCTCTGGATTTAAGCAGTTTTCTGAGCGGAAAAAGATGGTGTTCGTCTGTGAATTTGGCTCCCAGCCAATGTCCGGATCTTCATGGAGGATATAGGGATAGTCTCCCCAAATTGAACCGGTACTAGCGCTGTAAAACATCACGCCAGGTACTACTCGCGCAGGGGGTACTCGGAGAGCGACGTGCGAAATAAGCGCCAGCGGTAACAAGTCACCCTAATCTTCCTCCTGTGTCTTCGAAAACAACCAGCGCATACACGGAACGCCTTGTGCTTCTAGCCTTGTTTTTTTTTTTTTGTTGCTGTCTGTATCCGTGCATCTGTTCATCCATCCCTGTAATCCCCGTATCATATCATGCTCTCCATTAGCTCAACAGCATCCTGTAATAGCTGGACCAATTAAGCGTATATCTCGATCCTTCCTTTGTGTCCAATATACAAATTCTTCCCGGGAGCCGGAAATTGGGATTCCAACTGGTGGAGAGTAATGGCCGGACGCGGCGGTATACAATATATTTGTGCGGCTGAGATCAGCGACGTGGACGTCGAAGGACCGTTGGGTTGAAAGAGCCCTAAGGAGTTTTCAGATTTCGTTCGCAAACGTACAGATCCACGTCCGAAGAAAGCCAAAGTAACTGTAACTGAACTTTCTGTGGACTTCGAGGCTAGGTTGAACTACCCAAAGGTGGCCCCGGCATCTTTCAACGCCGATCAGCTTGCCTTCAATGCCAGAATGGCAAGGGATCTGCATCCACCTCCGGATTTATCCCCCCATTTATCACATACTCGAGATATAACAATGTGTGCTACGACGAAAGGGACAAACAGGGACTGCTGGCCTCCCAGAGGTACCCAGCGGTCCCTCTTTCGCGAGTCCTGCTGCCGCCTTGCCTGTATAAAAAGGACCAACCCGCGTCCCACTCCAGCTCGGTCAAGCAGCTTAAAGCGCACTGGCGAGGGACCATCTGGCTCCCATTTAAAGCGATTCACGAGGGCGAGGAAAGCTGGCGGAGTAAGTGGACAGCAAGATTCCATAGGTACCATGGACCTACCTTGTGCATGAGGGGATTTGAAGGGGTTGTAAAATGATGGACGTCTCATGGTGCTGCTTATATAGAAAGCCGGGACTCGACGGACCCAGCCGGCAATAGTTATATGCCCGGACGGTCAAACGCCCGAACCCGGAAATACATATACATTTTGGGTACGGAGTATTTATGAGTTAGCCGACCTGGATTGGGAAAGAATATACAGGCAATATCCCGCCACAAGCCTCACAAAACCACCGTTTTGGCCATTTTGAGCCATTTTTGGTGTTTTCGGCCACTTTGCGGCCGCTCTAGTTCATTATCCCCTGTATATTTTTGCACAATCCAAAGTGCTGAGATGATCAGGACATTCCAAGCTATAGTTTCGGTGATTTAGATTGTTCGAGAAAAAATTACTGATCGAGTCAGTATATCATACTATGTGGTGTTTTCCGTATTTTGGCCGCTGTGATCCCGCATCAACGTTTTTTTGATCTCATAAAAGTGCAGAAAATGTCTGTCTATATCATCCCACCAACCTGACATCTGAGTTTGGGTCGAAATCTTCGAATACCAACCCAAAACCTATGTGATATTTCTTTTGTTGACTTAGTGTAAACTAAAAATTATGTAAGATAGTCGAAATTTTTTAGTTTATATAGAGTAAAGCGCCGATTCCATGCGGTACGACTTAACAGCCTTGTACTGAGGATTCAGTGAGGAACTGGCGAAGTTTGCCGTTAAAAGCCAACGACGCGCGCGGGGGCGAAATTTTAGGTAGACGCTGGTGACTGACTCGCAGGGCAAAAATACAGGTCAGCGCTGGAAACTAGTAAAGAGGAACGCAGGAATTCAGTGTATATCCTGAATGGCGAAGCCAATCCAACTCGGAAAGGGCTTTTGGATAAAATTGAGGTGCAGACCTGTGGATGCACCCCGAATTTGGCGCTGGGAATCCGCACATGTCTGCAAATCGAATTTAGGGAGAGCCTCGAAATACAAGGATGGCAAAAGCACAGTATAGCTCCGGGCCAAAGTGCATGGGAAATAAAACACACCTCTCAATGCATCTTTGATGAAGGTCAGATACCCGTTTCGTGGGAAGGAAGTAATTCGAACTCGCGCAACAGTGTTGTTAACTTTGTGACAACCCTCCTTTTATATAACGAGACTTTTGCCAAGGCCGATTTTTATCAAACTGAGGGAGTTACAATTTTTTGGTCCAAATTGGGACGACCATGTTGCACGAAGACTTCTGTTTGCCATATGTGTCCGCTCAATGATCTTGCTCTCGGAAAACATGGATCATCGTCCTTGTGGGAAAAGCCTTTCACCCAAGATTGTCTTGTTGTACGTGAACATGGCCTGAATCTGTATACGAGTTTCAACAAGAAATAGTTGCATGAACTTTGAAATTCTCGGGCCATAAGTAGCATTAAACTCAGGCAGGTTTCCTCTCCGCTCTGTGAGAATATTAATGCAGGTCATAAATAAGGTATGCGTCCTTGAATCTTGTGGGATTCATCTGCCAATAGCAAAATTCCAGGACCTGCGCAGTGGTCTGGGAATCGGTGGTGAGGCATGAGGTAAGTACAAACGTAGGCTGACTTACCATATGCGGCATCTGAGCCGCTATTCGCTTAAACGCGAGAAGGACATTACTTTCCACAGGAATTTTAAACCCTGGACCTGGCAAAACATTTGTAAATTTATTGGTGATTTCGTGAAATGTTTCTGGAAGTTGGGTCAGTGAGGAGGGAGGGAAGAGCGGAGGACCTGACCCTGGTCACGTTTTGACCATCTAATGGAAGGAGGCGAGTAGCCATTCGAGCTCCGAAACCAAATACTGCCATCTGCATCGATAGATGCCGCTCTAGTATTGGATATCGGATCGTCTGCAGATTTGATTTGAGTGGAGAATGACACTGGAGCGAGTTGACCCACCACCTTTCTGGGGTAGATTGGTATCACTGGCTTCAGCCAGTTCGAGGGGAAGATGCCGTTTGTTCAAGTAATAAAACTCGATGCACTCTGACGCCGGTTTCCCGATGCATTTCGAGATGGCGCTAAAGTCCTTCTTAGCACCAGCGAACGCGTTCCAAAAGCTCCCGATTTCCAGCCTGCTCCACTGCAGACGACTGGCATAATAGGCCGGCGCGTCTTCAATAACAGTGACCCCACCAGCCAATGCTTGATTATCAGGCAGTTTGTGGCACGGAAGTGTCAGGCATTCCATATTCGGAATAACGGCCGAATTATCTTGGACCTCCCTGGGGATTCTTGTCTCCCTGGCGGATTGTCCAAGTTCCTTGTCCAATGAAGAACACTGCTTAGACCAAAGATGATGAAGTGCCCTGTATTTGTCTTCAAGCGACTTGAGACGAGCGAGCATCTAAATAAATGGCCATGTAAATATCTGGCAGGCCGCCAACAGGAAATTGGCATGGCTTACGGCACAATGATGGGCCCCAGCCACCCCGGAGCTTAGACCCAAAGCCCCGGGATCTCTACGTCTTCGAGAACTCCGCGGATTGACCGTATTTGGGCGCTTGGGGGCCCGCATCCTGAAGTGCCGTGGTGTCACAGTGTGACAGAATGTACGCTTGTTTGCTTACTGATGCACGGTGTCACGTGTATCCGATGCCCTTTTGATAGTGGCAACGTTAGTTTGACAATGACAAGAGAAAGTCGTACGACTGCCACGTTGCACTCTTCGGAACATCGCGGAGCTTTAGACAGCAGAAATGACAAAGGATCAAGAGGTGTGCGATCTCCCTATCGTGGATAAATTCCCACGGGGGACCTACCCCCCCAAATAAGGCGATTCTGACTCAGCGGCGCACCCCGGCCATCAATTTGCCAAACGGCTGTCACTCACCACCATCTACGCGACGCGCGTCGCGCGTCTCGCCTAACACACTCGTTCAGCGCGTCTCATCGCCAATCTGCATGTTCTCAAATGGAAAACTAACACATTTGTGAATAGTGTAAATACTGCGGTATCAAATAATGCAAATATACCTTCGGGTCCTCCATCTTGGCAGAACGCGCCGACATCTTGGCATAACACGTCGACATCCGCCTTCCCCATACTTCAAAGTCGTCCACCCTCCCTCCTTGATATAGAAAATCAGCCTGCACCCTTCGAGTTGGGAGATGCCGCGGACGGAACGCGCAAAGTTCTCTGCACTCAGTGCCACGAATATATAAGCCATGGATTCGTAACGGGGTCGGCACCGATGCTAAGGCATTTACAGGGCTCAAGATGCCTGCCTGTACATAGTGCGTACACTATTTTGCTTGATTTACAGCCGATATTGCCGAAGACTGTTCCGACGCCGATCAGTGGCGTTCACGTGCACACATCAACTTCCGCAATCCAGAGATCGCTCACCCCTTGCAAAGGATGGCCCTCGTAGTGGGCGGATATGAGTGCTTACGCGAAATCCAATGACTTGGGATTGGGCCTCTTCGAGGCGAGTGCTGAACCTTTAGGTCAAGGGGGGTCTACAATTTCACAAAATCCCCACTATACCAACCTTAGGTTCAACAATTGGAAGAACTTAAAATAATTGGGTTGGATGAGCACAACATAATGTGTTTTATACGAAGTGGAATACTAACAATCATTCTCTAATACAAATATGTTTTGTATGCTGGTGCCCGTCTACAGAGGAGGGGAGAGCTTACTCCATTCTCGAACGGCTTTACTCTTGAATATATTATTTGGAAGAGTTCTTTTGTGGGTTGTACACTGCTCAGGCTAAGGCTCCATCATTTCCATTTGAGAACATTTTGAAACAGTTAAAACCGTTTTTATTTCGACTTAGTCTGTGGGTGGGCGCAAACGGTTTGAAAGCTGTTTGTAAACAGTTTTGGGGGCTAGGATCTTATGTGTGACTTTATTATGGTCAGATAACTCGGTCTGATCCTCCAGATAAGCCCAAAGAACCTGCCCACCAACATACCATTTACAAACTGTTTTATGTAAAAGGTTCGAAACTGTTTGTATACCCTTTGATTTGCCTGTGTCTGCAAACAAAAACTAAATGGCTGGACACTTGAGTCAGGCTTCGACTTCTGAATTGAACCTTGATGAATTCAGTTTGGGCCGACATCAATGTTTTAAATGGGCTGAGATAGTTGCATAAGGGTTCAGTGCCTGAAATTGGCAGAATTCCCACCGAACCCACGCACAGAGGCTCCTGGAGCTGAAACTTTTTTCTTCTAAACAACGCGAACAGCAAGGGGTACTCATCCTTGAAATTTGCCATACAGGCTCGGAGAAGCAAGTTTTGAATTTCTTCCTCCCAGCTCCCGTAGCCTAATTTGGTCGGGGATTCAACGAAAACCAGGGAAATTTGGAATCGAACAGGTACCTGACCCGAATATCCTGTGTCAGCGCAGGTAAAGTTGAATCAAGATTGAATGATAAAAATGACGGTCACCTCAGGTTGAATCTAGCAAAAGGTGAATCTAATAAGTAGTCACAGGTCACACCCGCTGAATCTATGGTACAGTATTCCCAACTCGAACTTCCAGGCTGCGATCGATAAGCTGAAATGACTAATCTCGGATACTGGTCCGAACACAAAGCAGAAATGACTACAACCATAAAATGGAACTCAGAGAATATCTTGGGTTCCAGGGATGAAATGGGCTTGCACCCGAGGATTCAGGCAGGTGCTAAGTTCAAAAATATATCCTGGCAATGTGACTTATTTCTACATCTTGCCCCATTTTCTTTAGATTTTATTTCTGTGATGACCAATGTTGCATGACTAAATCTTTGTTTGTACATGTAGCAAAAGAGGCCGAAATCCATGTTCCCCTAAGTAGCCAAACCTGATAAAGGTTCAGCAATGACGAAAATGTGATGGTCCGCCAAAACCTGTTTGATTGCGACACACATAAGAACCCGTACCTAAAGGTAGCGGGAACCGAGCACGGATTGAATTGCATCACAATATTCTGGAGGTCTGAGGGGTCATAGTGGGTGAAACGTGGGCGCGGGTAGGGAATGAAACAGCAAGGCTCGATAACCGAGCGCAGTTTAAAAGAGCATGAACATGTCACCGGTTTCCACAGAAATCGGAATGATTTTCGAGGGACGAGAATGACTTATGGGCACGCCCACATAATATTTAAATAACTTGGGCATGCCCATCTGCTGACGGAACACGGATGCGAAAACTCTGAGGAGCAGTATGGTGTTGATTTGAAAACAATGTGTAGGGGAGAATTATATCCACCGTAATTAATTTCGTTTCTGGCGTGGCTGCCTCATAGGACCCATCATTCTCCGGTCCGGACAAAAATCGGATCAACCATCTGCAAATCATCGCACAAACATGTTGCCTAATTAACAACAGGTGTTAATCTAAACACTGTTGGCCTGAACAGTGGTCCAGGGCCAGGCCACCCGGTGTGCCACACAAGGTACATGATTTAGATGGTCATGTCCTAAAATTCACACTCCATTTTGACTGAAGTGGGTGTGTTGAGTGAGGAGAGTTCGGGCTTCGGATCCGTTGGCCTCAACTGCTATTGCCGAATGGAGACGGCAGTTCAAAGGCAAGAGGCTCAAGAATTTTTTGGGTTAACAACTGTTGAACAAACCCATCGTTTAACAAGATCGCTGTTGATGTTCTTCAACACTAACACAGTTCAATGTTCAACAGAAGGTTAACAGGTGCCGCAAATATTCCGTTACAGTGAGCCATGATGCACCTGGGACCTCACTCTGTGGGCTGTTAAACTGAACGCTCGTTGAACGCGTTCATGCGTCTAGACGCGAATTGTTTGAACAAACTTCATATAGATTCTTCATGGACACTATGCAAAGAAACCAGGAGGCTGCGGCTGCTGCTAATGCCAATACCCAGATGACTGCAGAGCCGGCGACCCCTCAAAATCGGCCCCCACCACAGATGACCCCGCAAGCGCCACGAGCACCCTCCAACCAATATCTAGGCCAATCCCGGGACTTTCTCACCCCCTCAATCCCAGTTGTCGAGCCCCGCCGCCCCCCACTACAGCTTATCAGCAACACGGAGGACGACGCACGCTACTACCCTGATTTCAGTCAACGTACACCGCTCCTTGCCCCAGGCAATGGACCCACCGATCCTCGGCTGCAGCCCTCCATGCAGCCACAGCCTCTGCAGCCGCTGCTACCCTCCCTTCAATCCCAGCTCGCTCCTTCGGGTCCAACGGATGCGGCCTATTTCAAGCAATTTATAGATCAACTTCCAGATGCAGAGCGCCAGGCCTTTCACGCCATGAGTAGTTATCTCTCTCGCATTCTGTGCATTTTCATTTTACTGATGATACATTTTGATAGTCTTCCCACTGCATCTTATACCGAGTCTTCCCAACACGGAGGGCATGTACCAGATGCACCGCGCACCTGCCGGCGAGTTAACACATCTGCCCATACCCGTAACTGACAGCGAAATTATGGAGCCTTAGACTGCCTTCTAAAATTAAAGTCCCGCACATCAGCTCGAAACCCCGCCAGTGTCTTCTCATGAGCAACAGTGATATTTTGCCCTGGTCTGAGGAGTAACTCGTCATTACTGTGAGGTGAAAGGTTGAAAATATGCACACAGTCACAAAACAAAAAATATTGCATAACTTGCTTCGCCCGAGGTTGAATTTTCTATTTGTGTGCTGGCAGATACACTCACTATGAATCAACAAGAAAATCAACATTCATTCCACTTCTGCACCGGGAAGAAATAAATCTGTGCACAGCCACAACTTCAAAATATTCCATAACTTGCTTTGCCGAGGATCAAAATTTTTGTTTGCATAATTGTCGAGTTTTTTGGAGCCGGCATGTCGCAGATATTAATCCTCCTCCGATGAGAATTACAAAATGTCACAAATCCGTCTTTTCATTGTTTCAACTGTTGTGAACAATTTATTTAAGGACCCAAAATTAGTTGAACAATGCGTTTTCTGGCTGCTTTCCCATGGAAAGTAGTTTTAGAAGCTTATCTGAGACGATCTGTCTCCTCAGAATTCCCAAACTCGGCCTCAAAACAACGTGGTACGTTGTCGGCGAATGTGGTCTGTGACAAAAACTCACCAACTTCAATTTTTGCGCGAAGACGTCAAACAAAACCACAACGGCCACGAATACGCCCCGGTGTTGCGCCCTGATGTGGACAGGGCCTCCAAGGGAGGGAATGCACCGCCGTAGAGAGAGCCCCGGGCGGCACGGGGAGCGCCGTATCTACTGGTACGAGCCTATAGGCAGCGGCGTTGAGCGGGACAAATCGAGCGCCTGCGTGCGAGACGGGAACGCCGACGGACTAAGTACTGATGTGTGGTGCTACGCAGGATTGGCTCGCTCGCGTGCTTGATGTTAGCAGTGTGGTGAAGGAGCCAAAATAGATCGCAAAAGAAGATCCTGAACCTCCAGAATGCATCAGAGGAGCTGCTGAGAAGATGTCTGTAGTATGTTGGTGTGACCAAGGGTGTCGATCCCGAGATCTCAAAAAGGGGGAATACAGACTTATGGGTTTCTGTCCTCCACGTTCTCCCCAAAGTGATTGCAGTGAGGGAAAGAAGATATATAACAGTTGCGCAGAGGTCCAAAGTATCGCATGTGATATCACTGATATGGGATGCCGTCCGTAGTTTAGTAGTGCATCCAAGGATGCCCGGAGCGCAAGGTAGAGGCGCATAAGTAATTCCACAGTACGTGGTGTTGGTTGGTGTCTGTATTCGGAAGAACTGTCAACAACTGTCAATACCTCTTCCTTTCCCCCATGTCGTCTGCGCACCACGTCCATTCAATAGTGTTCAAAATGGCATTACAAAGCATGTGATTCAAAATCCCATTTCAGGGCATGGGGTTTAAAATGCAAATATCTCGTGGGATCTATTCAAACCTTAAATATGTCAAGTGCTCCCTTATCCCTCCTGCTCTCAGCTGAATTCAACCATTTGATAGTGAGGCACAGGGTTCAAAATGGCATTACGAAGCATGTGATTCAAAATGCCATTTCAGTGGTTTAAAATGCAAATTAAACCATTCAATAGTGTTCAAAATGGCATTACGAGGCATGTGATTCAAAATGCCATTTCAGGGCATGTGGTTTAAAATGCGAATTAAATCAGTCAATAGTGTTCAAAATGCCATTACGAGGCATGTGATTCAAAATCCCATTCCAGGGCATGGGGTTTAAAATGCAAATATCTCGTGGGATCTATTCAAACCTTAAATATGTCAAGTGCTCCCTTATCCCTCCTGCTCTCGGCTGAATTCAACCATTTGATAGTGAGGCACAGGGTTCAAAATGGCATTACGAAGCATGTGATTCAAAATGCCATTTCAGGGCATGTGGTTTAAAATGCGAATTAAACCATTCAATAGTGTTCAAAATGGCATTACGAGGCATGTGATTCAAAATGCCATTTAAGGGCATGTGGTTCAAAATGCGAATTAAACCATTCAATAGTGTTCAAAATGGCATTACGAAGCATGTGATTCAAAATGCCATTTCAGGGCATGTGGTTTAAAATGCGAATTAAACCATTCAATAGTGTTCAAAATGGCATTACGAGGCATGTGATTCAAAATGCCATTTCAGGGCATGTGGTTTAAAATGCGAATTAAACCATTCAATAGTGTTCAAAATGCCATCACGAGGCATGTGATTCAAAATGCCATTTCAAGATAGATACGTGGCCTGAGGCTTACGTCTGCAGAAATTACAGGAATGTCTCCGCTAAATAAGTCTTTAAATATGTAAACGAAGCTGTATACGATCCATAGTACCTACATTGGCGGCCAACAATAATGCACGCGGTGGTTTGGGGTCGTGCGTGGGTCAAATGAGTCTAAATAAAATGTGAGCGTGAACCTTGAGGTTCTGCGGCTGCTTGGCGTAGTCTCTTTCGAGTGCTTGCACACTCTCTGGGTTCTCGATGCTAAAGGACAGTTTTATGACAAGGTGCGGCGCAATGGAGTAGGTAGCATTCTACCTACTGCCGGCAAACTGCCGGCGTCATTTACTGTAGCGGCATAAATGGATAAGACTGGTCTCCGGGGCCTATATATCTGAAATATGGGTCGTATGGAGCTTATAAAGTAGTTTGGCTCATCGCGATATATGGGAACTCTAGTGAAATTGCTGTTTGCGGTACTTAAGGCGCGGCTCGTTTTTTATTATTTTTTGTACTCGTTTTCACAAGATGAGCTTTCCTGAGCTCGAATGGGCTTCTGCGGCACTGAAATTATTTCAAGGTATTCGAGGAACAGTAATGATACAAAAATTCCTGGAAGACAAGACAGGAACCCCGACTGTGTCGGGGTCCCATGCCCAATGCGAGCTGGACGACGTGTCAACTGAGCGAGAATTGGGCACGGTCAATGGCTATTTGTGTCCCAACTTGTAAAACTTGTGTTTCCTTGCCACATGAGTGTGGTTCAACAAGACCCCCAAGTTCAGCAAGCCAAAGCTTTGAACATATAGCACGCGAGATCCCCTTCACTGCGTTCCGACCCCCTGTAGACGGATCTAAGCCCGTAGATGAAGGGGTAGACAGACCCGTTGTCTATCTGTGTCTACAATACGTAGACACAGTTGATCTACATATATCTACATGGGTCTACTCACTTACATCGATGTACACGCATGTCAATCAACGTAGCCACACGTAGGCGGATCAATTGATGGTCAGGGTTCATCCCATAAGCTTTCATAGTGTATCGCTCAACCAAGACTTACCGGTATACCAACTGTTAGCGGAGCGTGATCGTGACACGCCGTCATTGTCTTACTCATCCTTGCCCGGACTTTCTTCCGCTACTCCGAACGGTTTCGGATGACCGTGCGTTTATCTCCGTCGTCTTACTACTTATATGACTCGTCTCGTTACCTTGTTACCGACTTTTGTACTCTAGCCCCTCGCCCCAAATATACCTTGCCCGTGTGTGGCTTCATCTCTTGCGTGACCCGACCTTCCAACACCAACAAAGGCTTCAAATTAGTCAAGGAGGTCCTGCCTGACCTGTCCCATGCAACATCAGAAATGGCTGAAGTTGAGGTGCGTCTAAGTGTGTTGATGGTGTAGACACAGTTAGATTGATGTAGCTGATGGTGAGTGTACGGCATGTAAGTTAGATGGATGTATGGTGAGCTCGCCACATGTTACGGTGTACACACAGGTAGCCGTGTGTAGTCGCACGTCGCCGCACGTAGAAATTGGCTCGATGCACGTCCCTTTGATCAGGTGACTCGCGCGCAGCTCTTTTCTCCACAGCACGCAGTTCACGCAGTAGTTGCTGCCGCCCGCGGCGCAGCTTGATTGAATTGCTTCGAGCCGGAGGGCTACGCAATCTTATCATCGAGACATATAAGTCCGCAAACCTTCAGCCTCTACTTGGGGCCACTTCTTGAACCGAAGCTTTCGAAGTTTTCTCATTCTGCGCGCTCTCAATGATCAAATTCAAAGATTAGACATTCCGGGAGCATACCCACCGTGAACACGAGCTCTCCTGATCTGTATACTGAGAAAATTCCCTGCTCCGATGTTCGTCATTTCAACCTTCGCTCATGGACATTCTAATTCATCTATCCTTCCTGTCCATTGAGTTGTAACGCCAGCACTTTTAAATCCCCTTTGTATTTAGGAGCTCCTATTTGTATTATCGTTCTATTTCTGACTGTGTGGCCTCATAGCTTCCTGCTGGCTCTGATTTTCTTTCCTTATACTGAGAGAATGCTTCCATCCTTGACTGAATTTCTCACTGAAGCAACTGTGGCGCCTCATTCTTCGGTTACCATCGTAATTCCCTGGCCTTTGTTTCACGCTCTTGGATGCCGGAGCGAAGCGGAGGTTCGTCTTGTGTAGAATGACTATTCTTCAAGGAGACAACAAAAAGCACAACCACCGCCGCGTCACTGCCGCGAACGCGCGTCGGTGCGCGGCAGTGGCGCGGCAGCCGTGGCACTTTCATCCAGCCCAATGATCGCGTAGTGTAGTGGTAAGCACTGCCTTTTCTGCACACCCCGAAAAACGAAGCAAATAACTTGGGCGAAACCGACACAAAGAACCAGAGTAATGTCCCACGAAGATCATTGAGAAGGATCGACCCACGTACATATCAGAATAGATTCCAAACTCGAAGCCGCGAAACAGGAATCTCGGTACCGCCCGACGGAATCACAAGAAAGCTAGGTTGTGTGTTGCTGTGTTGCTGTGTTCGAGATGAGTAGTCAATCGCGGCGTTCAACTTGACGACTTGCTGTCTTCGTCAGCGCCGTAGAAGTGTACAGCATGTCTACTCTTGATGCGATTTTGCTGGGTGGAGAGTTTACATTCTGGTTCATGACTGTGTCTGGGACGTTGAGCACACCACCGAATTAGAAGTTGCTGAACCGAGTGGGTGTCGTCTCAAGGGGAGGAAAGATAAGTAAAAGATAATGAGTGCAGTTACCAAATCGGGTAAGTAGGTTGAAAAGTGCGTACGCCCGCTACACGAGATAAATTATTGTGTTTTCGGATCTTCTGGGCGACATATGAATTCCGCCGTGCCTAGACCCCGCCTCTAGTCGTGCCTACTGGGGTAGGCAGACGTAGACCAACGTAGACCCAGGTCGACAACCTTTGCCTACGGGGCCAGGGGATGCAGTGACAGTTCTGTCTGAAATTTCTTAGGAATCGCCCAGCAAATTGGATTTGAACCTGGGCCTGAAATGGAGCCATATGCTCGAATCTGGTGGTTTGATGCCGTTCTCGGCCCCAAGGCCGGTACAGTGCCAATGTCATTGCCCCTGTTGCCTTAAGCTCGAAACCCTTGCGGACCCTCCCGCCTGCGGTACATTTGATCGGCCGCAAAGCTTTTCTTTCGGCAAAAAAATAGGTGTTTGAACGCCCGGGCCGCAAGATCTGCCAATCACCTTTTTTTGGGCGAATCGGCGATTTCAGCAAGATAAACGTAGGATGCTTTGCCACAGCTTTCGGGTGCATGGCTCGCCGGGATATGGGGTTGAACATCCCAGAGTTGTTGTTATCTGAGATTGGACAATCTCTTCTTAGTCTTGGTGCTTTTTCTTTCAAGAAGAACTTTAGGTTTCTGATCACCCAGGCCAGCATTGTCACTCAGGACGTCGTCAGAATAAAAGTCGGTGAGCACCTGCTCCATCTCTTTGGCAAACTTCAGACAATGCCAGTGAAGAGACCAGCGAGGCGCCGCTCACGGTTGGGGTAGCCGCCCAAAGATCCACCCGCAGGAAGGAACCATCGTCAACGGACTGGCATGGGCAGGCGTGGACACAGGTGTGACGGAACGACGACCGGCGTCGGAGTTGGGTCAAGACGACAGCCCCGCATCCCTAGCGTCCTGCTACGGAGTACTATCTGACAAAGTCGTTTTTTCCTGATGACCTCTGGGTGGGGGCCAGTGACCAATTCAGAATGCCCTTCCACAGATGGCAGATCATGTTCGGTCTCGGCGGCTGGCTTGGCTCGGCTAAATTGCGGCTCGGCTCGGACGGCTAGCGGCTTTTAGCCAAGCCGTGGCAGTTGATTGCCACCATGAACAGATCTGCTCCCTGGCAAGATATCCTATCACCGATCTCCCTGTTTGAGCCTTTGTGGTGTCGTATTGAATCGACGTCTCTGACTCTGAGCATGTTTCCTCAACCCTTATAAACTCCTCAAGAAGTATGCTCTTCAAAGTCCAGCCTTCAAACAGAAAACGACATACTGTTACGGAGACTATTAACAATCCTAACTCCTAGAAAAGTCCCACTTCATTCGTCGGCTGCACGAAAAATCGAAAACATGCCAAAAACGGAAATTTGTGGCTGCCGCCGTTTCCTTTTTTCTTTTTCTTATGGTCTCTCTATGATTTATGCTACTCACTTCAAGGCCACCGTGGTGACTGTTCTAAGGAAAATATCGCAGAACAGAAAAAAACGGTCCGCACCTTATGTTCCGCAAATTGCTGTAATTGCCATAGATGCGACGACGTCCTTACCTCCCTCCTTAATTCCACCAACCCTGTAGATATAGATGTCTTATGTATACAAGAACCCCCACCAGACCTTTCCAAATTCACTTCCATCTCCTCTGTCCATCGAGTCAGAATATTACCTACTTACAATACTCCCTCCCCCGACACCTTGGTTTACGATTACATCACCAAAACAATACCGTCATCCATATACTCCCAAAACACCATTAATTCCCCCTACGTTACCCCCATTACTCTTAATCTACCTACCTGTACTGTATGATACATTTCGCCGGAGAGAATATCCAATGAAACTCCCTACGAGCTATAAATTTGATTTAGCCGACCTAGTCACTATCCCGGTTTTTTCACCGTCTAATTTGACCCAGAAAATGCTCTCGAGGTCTGCCAAAATATTGGTGCCTGTCACGGCCAACCTCGGGGGTTGACGAATTGACGAATTGGTTCAAGGTGTCACGGTACCGATTTTTTTTCAAATGGCTCCAAATGAGTTCGCAGTGCAAACTCGAGCAAAGTCCCTTGCGACCCTGTCGCTCATCACACCAAACATCCCGATTTAGTCGCACCAAACATTCCCAATATCACCAAACACTTCAGTACGCTCTGCGAGAGGGTTGGTCGCGAGTCTACTGGCCATGTGTTCATTTCCGGCATGTGGCTCTCTAACAAGCAATGCACGGGCTTCAATTTGTTAGAGCGTCTGTCCATGAGAGACTGCAGTCGTTCGGAATTCCACGGTCCTTGCATTTTCCTTCAGAGCCAGAGTCCATATTTTTGGCAGGTCCTTTTGCACCACTGTCTTCATATGACGCGAGGGCAACCCCACCGTTCCGAGGCTGATGGCAAATCGGTCGAGAGACCCATTGAAACCGAGCGCGCCCAGCAGAGAAAGCCTCGGCAATTTCAGGCCATTTCCGGCGAAATGAAAGTCACGGAATGACCGATTTTTCTTGCAATGGTCAACATTTTGAACCACGTGACTTGGCATCCTGCGAACCATTTCACTGCCAATCTAGGTTCGGATCAAGCCACCGTTCTCACATCATATGCACATGCTACGCAGGCCTTTGTGAGAAGGGGTTTGTGCCAAGATCAAGAAAAAGGGGGATGTGTTCTTCGCGTTCTGCTGCGTCAGAAACCTTGTCAAAGTCTTAGGTCCAAAAACAGGTAAGTATTTTGGCTTGTAAGTGTGAGAGTATTTCTGCCTACTCAAAATTCTTTTAAATGCCCATATTAGAGAGTTTGTGCGAAGCGGCGTGAAGCGGCATGCTGCTCATGCCACTTTTCGCGCATTGTGCAGATTTTTTCTTGCCGAGTGTGCCTTTTCAGACTGAAACCCTACCCAGTGTGTGCAATGAGCCCTCCCTGCTCACAGATCATGTGCCTCGAGCCAGAGGAGGCATAGAATAGCACCAATTCTGACGTCATCATGCCAATCTGTGTTGGCATCACGTCCAAAATCTTGCCGTGCTCTGTGACTTCAACTGGTGCACCTGCAAAACGTGCAGGGCAGATATTTAGAGCCTGACTGCCTGCTTTTGACCCAAAATTTTGGTCAGAAATGGAGATGGCCCAAGCGGCATGCCGCTTTGCACAAGTGCCAAAAGCGGCATGCCGCTTGTGCACAAGCTCTCTATTATGTTGCAAAGCAGCCGACAATCGGCCCTTTTGACCGCAGATAACGACTCACAAACCCTCGAATAAAATATGTTTTAGTACATATATCGAAATTCTGAGGAGACAGAATTGTAGATACAATGTTCGCAAAGCCTCTAGACCTTTATCCCGAGTGAACTGAGACCGATCTGCATTTTCTGAGCAAGGCGCAGAAACCGCCAAATTTGGCAATATTTGTCATTACCGTGTCGCGTCTCCTTTCCATCCTCTGTGCTCGCGCATCGTTTTCACACCTCATTTGGTACTCCAACATGTCAGGCCAACCCTCAACCACGCCTCGCCCCCCTCAGACACTGCGCCGGCGCGCATTTTCGCCCATCCCGCCACGGTCACCAGGCACCCCTCGACGGCGCATAGCAGTTGGGCATTCTGGATAGTACTGTAGTATTACAATCGATTCGTCAGTCACGCGTCACGCAGGCCCTTGACGTAACGAATTTTGGAACTTGGTCACGCATCACGGAGCCTCTTGACGAATGAATTTTTTGTACGCTGGGTTCAAATTTTGGTTGAAATTGTGAAAAATGTCAATTTTCGGCGCCGCAGGCGCAATTCAGGGATTTCGTGTCTGTATATAGCCTCCAGCACCTATTCTGATTGAAATAGTGGCTAAAAATGTGCTTCCAATGCTGGAAAAAATAGTAAAATCATGCTTTTCTTGATTTTCGGACTCTTCCTCTGCTAAAGTGTTTATTTCTCCTAAAGTGCCAAGTTGAATGTCCTACGGGCTGTGGAAAGCATCTGCTGTTTGACGAATTTTTTGGGCTGTCACGCACCCCGAGGCCCGTTGACGAATTGACGAAATGGAATTTTTGGTCACGCATCACACCCCTTGACGAATTGATTGTAATACTACAGTACTGGAATTAATTCAATCACTGCTAGTTAATGCAAAATTACCCTCATAAGTTTCTGCTTCTCGGGCTCCGGCACCTCATCCTCTGTGATCGGTTGCTCCTGGAGAGTTGGCTTTTTTTGGCAGGTACAGCTGACATCCTTCCCAGTGTAGATGTGGTTCTGGCCGATCCTGCATCTGCAGTCACCGTAAATTCCAGTCGTCTCGCCGATGGGTTGTGAAAGGCAGTGTGGTTGGTGGCTGCATCGTCGAAGTCTTTGGCCTTTCGCTTCAACGCTCTCCTCGACGCCATTGAGGGAATGAGGGGATTGAGAGGGCAGGTGAACGCGAGTGAGTGATGCGAGAAAGGTATAAAAACAAAGATCAACAACAATTTTTCTGCATACCACATGGCTGTTTCATATACACATGGCGATCAGAGATCGTTTCCAGGGGCTCCCTTTGCCAGAGTCGGTTTTTTTGTTCTCCATTCGTAGCTGAGAGCTTGAAATTGGGTTTTGACAGAATCTGAACTCATTCCACTAGATTTGATAACCTCAATTCTCTTCTTCAGAACTGCCGGGATAAATGTTACATCGGTGATTTCCTCTGCACGACGCATAAGAAACAATGTGAACCTGGAATGTTCCGCATTAAAGTGATACAACGAGTGTGAGGGGTTTTCAATCTGGTAGCGGGCTGTGCCATTGAGCGGGTAATCACTGTAGTCTGAATCTGTTGGAATACCCTTCAAGTGTTTCCTTGGCATACTCACTGTCGCATTGTCGCTGATCGCGTGCAGAGCGACAGCAATCAGTCTGAGTATCTCTAGCGCCTCCCGCTGCTCCAATCTCTTCGTAATTTTCACCCGCGCCGTATACCGAACCCAGTGCCGCGACCATTGCGTAGTGCGCATGCTCCGACTCTCGAGTCTAGGCTGTCTACCGACTTCAGTGTGCTACTACTGGCCCCGTGAAGAGTATGCTGGCCGCTCTCATAGAACGGGAAGACAGGAGCCCTCACGGAGTAATGAAGGGGTGGTGGCGAAGCCAGTATACTGTACTGTATAATCTATACAACTCTCGACGTACAATTTCATTCGATACTTGGCATTGTCCACTTTTTCGTGGTACATAAATCGTACGAAAGGAAGATCTTGTAGCTATATCACATAAATTATGCACTGGCCAAAAAAACAGATTTGCACAGCCCTCAAGATATATCTCTCCATAAGATTATCCACGTCTGTCTGAAACCTTTTAAACTCCGTTTTGGGGAAATCAGCTCCGACCTTTTGAACCATCAGCGTTACAGCTGATCTGGGAACTAATGAGTATGGTCGAGAATTTTTTTTCGCACAGTTCCCAAAAAGGAAATATCTGTCTCTTGCTCTCTTTCCCACTCTTATACCACTACCAAGGCCTCTGCGTAAAATTTTGAGCTCTAGCAAGCATTTATGTAATTGCCCTCCGCTGCCTCAACTACATTGAGACCGACCCAACAATGTCGTATAACAGGGCAGCAATCAGTGAAGCAAATGCAGCGCGAGCTCACACCTAGAAAGGCTCCAATTTAACCGATACAACATACCACACAGTGCCTCGGGCAGTTGCGTTGAATAAAATGTTTCATATCCTTGACCACCTTATACTTCATTCGGCAGAGCATCCTGATGCACAAGGAGAACTGTACTCAGGCAGATTATAATTTTGTATGGACATCTGGGTACATACATGTACCCCCAGGCACATTGAAACCGATCTGAGAAGGAGTTTCCTGACAGCAGATCTAAAACAGTTTTTAAAAAGAAGAAAATTGGGTAGGTAGGTAAGTAGGTAGGTATCATTTCACGCACAGCCCGAATCACAAACGCGTGTTCCAGGGATTTTGCCGGTGTACAAAGCAAGGATAATTAGATCAGCTTCCCCCTGCCAACTGACCCAAAAGGTCCCGAGATGCTGGTGGTCCACATGTTACAGGAACTTGGGGCATCAAAGGTTGGTTTCGTTCTTTTGAACTCATCAGGTGGGCCACACAGCCCACAACCAACCGATAACGGCACCGATATCAGGCAGACAATTTGGCAGATTGTTCCCTGTGATAACGGCCTGATAGGGGGCAAGACAACTGGCCAGGTTGTCCTGCCTACCATCAGGGGCAAGCGTTGTCGACTGGCCAGAAAGAAATTGCGACTGGCCAGGCCACAGCTCAATCTGATCCCCCAGAACCCAAACCAAGGTCGCAACTTGCCAGCTTGCGACCTTGATCCCCCAGAACCCAAACAGAGGTTGCAACTTGCCAGGCTGCGACCTCAATCCCTCAGAACTCAAACAGAAGTTGCAACATGCTGGATTGCGACTTTTATCCCCAGAACCCAAACAGAAGTCGCAACTTGCCAGGCTGCGACCTCAATCCCCCAGAACTCAAACAGAAGTTGCAACATGCTGGATTGCAACCTCAATCCCCCAGAACCCAAACAGAAGTCGCAACATGCTGGATTGCGACTTTTATCCCCCAGAACCCAAACAGAAGTCACAACTTGCCGGATTGCAACCTCGATCCCCCAGAACCCAAATTGCCCTGGAAAATTAGAAGTCACCCGGCCTTGGTTTCTCTCAGAGAATTTTGACAAGAGAGAAAACCACCCTCTGCTAATCCCAATTCATGGCGCATTATGTATGAACAGTATGAAAGCGGCTGATCAGACCTCAGTCAGGGACTGCCATGTGGCTTTGTGATTGAACAATATAACAGAGGGCCAAGCCGATGAAAACGAAGGGGGTAAAGAAAAACAAAGCTCAAAAGTGGGGTGGTTGTCGATATCGAGACCGATGGGTATTGCTTTTTCTGTGAAGAGTCAGTCAGCTGAATGTCGCTGGCTTGAAAGAGAGAGAGTGTGTGTGCTTAGCGGTTCAGCGATCTCGCTGTGTACCTGCTGGATTGTATCATTGTCTTCAGGAGTCAGGCGGGGTTAGAGAACGCACAACAGTAATCTTTGGTAGCGGAGTGCAGTCGGGTGGCAGAGGCCAAATGGGCGTGCACAGAATGGTCAGCAGAGGCCAAATGGGCTTGCACAGGATGGGGTGGCAGAGGCCAAATGGGCTTGCAGAGAATGGAGCGGCAGAGGCCAAATGGGCGTGCACAGAAGGAGGTGGCAGAGGCCAAATGGGCGTGCACAAAAGGAGGTGGCAGAGGCCAAATGGGCTTGCACAGGATGGGGTGGCAGAGGCCAAATGGGCTTGCACAGAAGGGGGTGGCAGAGGCCAAATGGGCCTGCACAGAAAGGGGTGGCAGAGGCCGAATGGGCTTGCACAGAAGGGGGTGGCAGAGGCCAAATGGGCTTGCACAGGATGGGGTGGCAGAGGCCAAATGGGCGTGCACAGGATGGAGTGGCAGAGGCCAAATGGGCGTGCACAGGATGGGGTGGCAGAGGCCAAATGGGCTTGCACAGGATGGAGCGGCAGAGGCCAAATGGGCTTGCACAGAAGGGGGTGGCAGAGGCCAAATGGGCTTGCACAGGATGGAGTGGCAGAGGCCAAATGGGCATGCACAGAAGGGGTGGCAGAGGCCAAATGGGCTTGCACAGAATGGCACAGAAATCACAGTGCGAGATACTGAATTGTCCTCCAAAACCGAGCCTTTATATATGTTTTGGACAGCTATTTTCCGGCCCCGCTGCGGGTTTCGGACATATTGGTCCCGTTGTTTGGAAGGGATCAATATTCGGGGCTTGGGGCAATACACAGTGTTCAAAGAAATTCATAGTAGGAAAAAATGGCCTTTCCAAGTCAAGGGTTGCACTAATGGAAGCCCGATGCAAGCTCAACAGTGGAGGATAAGCTCAAAACGTTCTGACGGACCAAAATGGGAAAGCATTCTCCAGAACCCAGTGTTGAACAAACAAACACACTGTCTCAAGTTCCCGATGTTCAGCTTGCTGCACCGAATGGTGGAATTTTTTGTTCTGCATTCAAATAAATTACGGTCGATGTGCCAACTTCAACTGTTCATCATTGGTTCAAGTTCAACTACATCATTATTTCAGGCTCTTAGTATTCCACCATTCGAGTCACCTACTCCTTAATAAAAGCAGCTACCACCAAAGAAATTATTGTCCTATGGCAGTGGTGTTCAGGAATCAGTGCCCGCGAGATGCGGTTGAAAACAATTACAATCAAAGGCCATGCCGGCCATTTATTCCAAGGACTTGAATGCAATGATCTAAGAGCTGCTTTGTATATCTGATTTATTATTGGACAAGGCCGGGGACATGTATGCAGCAATTGGACCGGACTCTGTGAGTCTAGATCAGTGACTATTTTTTGAATATCTCATTAGTGACGCAAACTGAGATAGTTCCCTGGATGATATATGATACACACGATAGTGCGTATCAGCATCTTTCTCTCAAAACCGTTCTTTTTTCTTGGTTATAAGGGCGGCAGTCGAGGTGTGACGTGACATGGGGGCGTCAATGTTCCCGATCGGGGGCGCCACATGGGCGGCAGGGCGTCAAGTGGCGGCACTGGCATCACTTTCACCGTGCCCCTCCCATGTTTGAATCAGAACAAGTCTGGCTCAACTCCCAGTGTTTGCGCTAAGTTGAACGGCTGAGCACAAATCAATTCTCCAGAAAACAATGATTAAGGGACACAGACATGAACCAAGGCGAGACTGCAAAAAGTACTTATAAAATGACCCATTAAGATGTTAAACTGCCGTGAACGGCTGTTCAACCGCTGAACTGGTCTTGAACCACCACCAAACAACCGTGTTGAACCATCGAACTGGCATTGTTAAACTGTGTTTGAATGAGATCTGTTAAAGAGGTGTCTAACTGAAGTGTTCAACGCACCTGGAAAACCACGCCAAGCCTGTGGTCTTCTAAAGTTCGTCAGAGCTACTTTGACTCAGGACGACCCAGCCCCTGGGATTCTGATCAGATAAGTTCAGCACATAGGTTTTGAATGTTACTTGTATCTCGGCTCGGGAGGCATGGTGGGCGTAGTAGAGAAAGGTAAGAGCCTGTTCGGATACCGGATTCCGTTTCCGTTTCCTGTTTCCAGTTGCCTAATGTGGTAGTCGTAGGAATATACCGATCCAAAGCGTGAGGGAGCGTGACAGCAAATTTTGACCACCGCGACGCGTCTCAAAATGCCTCCTCCAACACTGCGCTCCCTTCAGCTGCGACTGGTTCTTGCTGCGGGATACTTCTGGCATATGATCCATATTGCCGTAGTTCTCTACGCGTCACGTCTATACTGGAAACAGCCCTACCACACGTCGGCTTTGAGCGGATGCGCCTGGGTCCAAGAACTAATTATTGGGCATCCTGATCGTATAAAATGCGAGCTGGGTATGAGGCTGCATGTCTTCATTGCGCTACTGGCCCAGCTTCGAGGACTATCTGGATTAACCGATTCGAGACATGTTACTTTGGAAGAACAGGTCGCGATCTTCCTTTATACATGTGTAACTCGCCTGTCTATTCGCCATGTCGGGGAACGCTTTCAACGGTCTAACGAGACCATTTCAAAGTAACTATTTCGATCTATCTCACAGGATGATTTTCCTCATGAAAATACAGATACTTCCGCCGTGTCCTCATTGCTATCTCATCGACTCCATTCTACTCCCAACATGTTCGCCTCCCATCTGTGAATGACCCTATTCCCCAGTCCATTCTGTCCAATCCAAATTTCATTCCATTCTTCCGAGATGCGATTGGCTCTATGGACGGCACACATATCAATTGTGCACCATCGGCTGCTGACAGACAGGCGTCACGCAATCGCAAAGGTGGTGTATCCATGAACTGTCTGGCCTGTTGTACACATGACATGTTGTTTTCCTATGTCCTCAGTGGGTGGGAGGGGCCAGCTGCCGACGCTACACTATTCCTGGATGCCCGAGTGCATGATCTGACGGTGCCCGATGGAAAATACTACCTTGCGGATGCTGGATTCGGAAGTTGTGACACCGCACTTGTTCCTTATAGAGGCGAACGATACCACTTGGCTGAGACTGGCCAAGCAGGTGTTAGGTAGGTATCCTTCACCTGGAATGGTACAGCATTAATTATTGATAGGCCTGCAAACCCTCGAGAGCTATTCAATTTGCGCCATGCCCAACTCCGGAATGTTGTTGAGCGAATCTTCGGCGTGGTCAAGAATCGATGGGCCATTCTTACTCGACCACCGGAATACGACATGGACATACAGGCCCGCGTTCTGCCAGCCCTAGCTGCCCTACACAACTTCATCCTCAGGCACGACTGGGACGACATTCTCGACATGGAGGTCGAGGATCCTGCTCCCGGGGCACGTCGCGAGGAGGCGGATTTCGGTGTTCTTGCTGGAGGTGCAACTACGGCCCAGGGAAAAGCACGATCGGAGGCAAAGCGAGACGCAATCGCCAATGCCATGTGGCAGAGTTACCAGACCTATCTGCGACGAATGCCTGTTGCGCACACCTGATGTCAATACATTTGTTATTGAAGTGATTACTGTTGAATTAATTACGCTGCCAGTATAAAAATGTGTTGAACTAATTACTGCAGTAGAGGAACAGCGGGATCGAAGGGCCGGGGTTTGAAGGGACGGGATTCGAGAGAGTTGAGGCCGATGATGCAGTTGAAGCAGCAGGTGAATTCGAGCTGGATGCAAATATATCGCGAATACTACCCATGATCTCGTTGAATTCCGCTGCTGTTCTGTCGAGATCGACAAGGCCTTGCGCACCGGCAGTGACGCGTGGCTTTTTGCGATATACGGTCGATTGAGCGGCTGGACGCTTCTGTGCTCGTACAGACGGCGCGGGGGAGGAAGACTGGAAATCTTTCAGAGTTAGAACCAATTAATAAAATATTGCAACGGAACATACACCAGTCTCATTGTCGTCTTCAATATCAGCACCAAGGCCATCAGCTGTAGTACCGACATCGACAGCGTCAGCGTCATCACTGCTAGTGCCGTCACGTGCGCCGTCGTCCTTCTCTCTCGATTCTTGCTCCAGTTCCCTGAGATCCCATTCTGGGCTCGACGAGCGCTCAGCTGGAGGTGCAGGAGCCCGAGCCCCAGCGCGAAACACATTCCCTCCCTTTGCTTTGCTAGGCATCAAGGGTGCGAGGAGATCATAAAACGGCCAGCCCTTATTGCGAAAACGGGCGGCCTTCGGGTTCACAGCAACCCATGCGTCCCAGGCACCCTGGGATGCTGCGCTGATATTGGCACCATGCTCGTCGCTCCAGGAGAAGCCTGATACTCCTTTGATGTGGTTAACGTAGGGGCACGGTAGTGTAGTGGTCTACCGTGCAACGTTCAACACATTACCTGGGTTACATAAACAGGTTTTTTTGGGGCCCAGGTTCGAATCCCCCTACCACCGGAAAGACACATTTTAGACACTTTTCGGCTTCTCACTGCCGATTTCCCATCATTTGGCTTTGCTATGTCCCCCTTTGGCAACGTTTGCCATCCACTTCTGATGACCAGATCATTGCACGCCACATCATATCACCTCCATCTTATCTTCGGATCACAGCTGGACATCACCCAGCGGCCCGCAAAAATTCAGCTCCGCAGTATCGCAGTCATACTCAAAAACCTCCTGCCGCCCCGGCTGTGGAAGTGCGGCATTGTTAGGCAGTGTTTGCCCCAGTGGATGTTGCCTGGGGATTTTGATAGTGAGGGCCACCAAAGAGAACCGGAGACATCACTGCACAGTGCCGAGAAAGGGAATTCCATCAGTCTGGGTTTGAAATAGGATCAGGGTGGGGTGATGGGTAGGGGATGATGGTTGGGGGTGTCTGGAAATGTGAAGCTGGGCTGGAATGTTGGATCATGGGAAGGATCACTGCACCGGGAGTTCCCTGCCTCGCTTCTGTGGCACAGCCACACCGGTTGGGTACCAGTCTACTCAATACAGCGTTCGAGTTTGCATGATACAAAAATATGAACAAATAAACACGTAGTAAAAAAAAAGTTGTAGTTTAATCTCTACCATATGCCCTAGGCACAAAGGAGAATAAACAAAGAAAAAAAAAAAAAAAAAAAAAAAAAGTGGTTAATGAACCCCCAGTCCCGCGAAGCTAGATTGTGCTTAGAACATGTGAAGAAAAGTGATCCAAAACTGACGCACTGCATGATACTTCTGCTCGCAAGATTTGCCTGACTTTGGCCCACCCTTGGTCCGAGTCGAGTTCACATGGATTGCGGCACCCCGAAACGTAACAGCCTTGAAATTGGTACCGTCGCCAGCCGCCACCTGGTGCTCAACAAGGTACTCGATGAGCTTCTTCTCATCAGGCTGGAGCCATGCAGCTGAACCGGAAGCACTGAGATCACTGAGAGCAGGCGGCCCGGGGTTCTCTGAAGCATCCGTGGGTTCTTCCTGAGTAGGTTCCAATGACATTTAGGAGACAGACGCGTGTCGACACGACACGGAATGAAGTGAATGAAAAAAGACACGTCAAGTCACAGCTGTCACTTTGATTGATTTCTCAGGACTACCACATTAGGCAATTGGAAACAGGAAACGGAAACGGAATCCAGTATACGAACAGGCCCTAACAGGAGGCAAAAAAAAAGCCAAGCCAAGCGCGGCAATCACGGACACGGAAGAACACGGAGCGCTTATGCAGGAAATAATGACAACAAGACGCCCATTATGCAAAAAACAGATGACGAAAATGAGATTTACACCAGAAGTTGAAAATAGGGCGCCCTGAAAAACCCTTACCTAAAGCCTGTAAGGACCGGTACGGATGCCATCCGCGGATGAGATGTGTCACGTGCCGGAGCTTTCCTTTGCCTCAGATATTCCAAAAAGTACCTAGGGCCGAGGGCGCCATCGTATAGGCCTCAATTGTGATTCTCCCCCATTCTGCTAGAGTTCCCGAAATCCGTATGGCTGTGCAAAAGTTCTGGCAGTTGATGATCATCCCACGGTGGGACCATCAATTTCCTTATATGGGCCCAGCCCCGGTGAAAGGTGAGTAGATCGCCATGAGAGCGATGCTTCTTGATCTGATTTGAGAGCGTCAAATTAGACGGCGGGAAACAGCTCAAGGCCAAGCTCAAAGCAGCAACACAACGCGCAAAGGCCCAGGAGCTCGAAATCCAACAGTTGCGATCGCGAATTAATGCTCTTGCCTCCGGATCTGCTGCTCAGTCTCAACCACAACTTGAAGCTTCAAGTCGCCGCTGCATGAGTACTCACCTGTTTGTTTGACCACCTGAAATGAGATTTGACTCAACTTTTTACAGCGCCACCCACCCCATCGTACATAGATGTCGATGATTTTGAACCCGAGTCCTCGTTGTTGACTACCAAACCACCCAAACTCCCTGCCCTCAATTTATTTCCAGGCCTACCACCGATGGATAGATTTGACGAACCAAGGTCTGATTTTGACTATCAAATGGCACTCCATTCGGATATAATGGACACTGCCTTTCACCGCATTGCTCTTGATTTCGACCCCGAGGATCGGCCACTTTATGCTGTCAATGGCGATGATGAGATCCTTGCCTCCGATCCTTATCCCTGTTAGATACTCAATGCGTCCAATCTTTACATTCCATTAGTATACACACCCCTTAGCTAGGTAAACAACTCCAATGTTTCAAAATATACACCCTTAATGTCTTATTGTTCAAATTACCATTTAGTGACTGTTTACGGCTACCATAAAATTCATGGTTGATTTCTGACACTACATCCGAGTCGGTCATTGAGCAATGAATATTGTCTGATTCTCAGAGGAGTTCGGGGCTGAGGCCACCGGTGATTAACCACATTATATGTATCTGCGTGGCTTTGAACTGAAGGGTTCTTTGCATGTTCAGACTTGGACAGGAATGAGTGTTCACTCTAACCTAACTACACTTCCTAATAGCTACATGGTCTGCAATAAAATTGAACTGCCCACGCTGCGGTCCCGTCCGACAACAAGTGACCAAATCAAGGTCGGCGACAGCTGCCACCAGCGGCGAGAAGCTCTCAGTAGTTGCGAGAGTGTTCCTTCCATATCTAATTACATTCCTTAATAGTCATATTGTCCACCCTAATTTTTCTCTGTCAGCACTTGCCAGAATCCCAATGTCATATCAATATCCGACCACATAAAGTCGGTAACCCCGTGGCAGCCACCACTAATCAGAACCTCACGGTACTCACCGAGAATGTTCATTAAATGGCCTCAATGCTTTTATAATGGTCCTATGCTGTATTGAAACATTTTCTTAGCGCAATGATAGGGCAATGATGGGCATAGCCACCGGATGGTTCCGTGGTCATGGCTGGGGTGGGTAAGCATCGCCACTGATTGCTCCCTTACTGCCGGTCTGCCGCCTTCGTCGGCCATCATTCTATCGTTTTCGTTTCTGGTTTGAGAGATACACGCCTCATCACTTCGTGTGACGAGCATAGCATGATGGCCAGCCTGCAGCCTGATGGGTCCTGATTTTCATTTTCGATTCTCGTTAAACCGGTGTTAATTACAGTTTCTAACATGACGTAAGCACGCTTACCCAATTCTAATTTGTTGCCGGCATGCTAGGGCCCCTACTGGCCTTAATTGGTCGCGAAGAAAACCGCCACCTGACGGGCTCCGTACAGCCGGGCTGTTCGCTGCTGTTCGACAGCCGGAGCGCGCTGTCAAATGTCAATGTCGGGCTCGATACCGGTGTGGGTGGGCGAAAATAATTAAATCACCCTCTTTAGAAAATTACGCGTGTCTGTCTGTCCGTCCGAAGCCTTCAAACTCCGCTGTCAAATTTCATCCTCTGACGTCAGCTGATACTTTCGTCCCTTTTTTGTCTGCCTCGAGCCAACCACCGTCCAATCTTAGAATCCAGGGGCTTTATGTACTCTCTTTATAAAATTACGCACGTCTGAAGCTTTTTAAACTCCGCCATCTTGCTGCCCTCGCTGCCCGATTTCCGCTTAATGCCGTGTGTGCTGGAGACTCGGCTCCCATTGCGTTTCGGCTTCATGATTCGGGGCTCATGCCGCATCGGCGTTCCCACACATTCAACTTCCATCACTTCTCCTTCAAATAAACTCGGTCATGGGTTAGATGTTCTCAACCGCATATTTATTCCGATGTGACAACTCAGATCAACTCAGCTCCACTCGAGTCAATTCCATCTCCCACTCACAAAAGAAAGTGTTCATTGTCAGATCAATTCAAAATATTCACTTTTAGTTTCAGCTTTGCCAGAAATGCGTGGATGTCAGATGAAATTCGCACCTAACAGAAGAGGATACTGGGCCGCGAAGTTGTAAAGAAATAAAGATATTAAAATATTGCCGAGATCAGTGATTGTTTATCAGACCTTCCCGACCTCGCCAAACAGGGTCAACCTCACTGCCACCAGATAGCAAAAGTAGTTTTTTGCTTCCCCTATACATAGCGATAATTCTCCAAAATATTTGGGGGATCTTAAGCGAGTTCGAAAGGGTTTCAGACTTTTTTAAAGCGGTATCCATCGAGAGGTAAGTTTTCATTTGACTTTTCTACTCATCCAGCAGAATACTGACTGAATTCGAAACGGCCGATTAGGGCTGCCACCCGTTGCCGCGACGGCAACGGCCGTCGATTCGACGGGTGGTCGACGGGCACGGCCCGTATCTCCTCCAGATCTTGAACGGGACGGCACGGTCGACGGCACGGCCGTGACGAGTAGATGGGTTGAGAACATACCTGAAATTTCAATCAAACTTGAAAATATGGGTTGTTTCATGAATCGAAGGGTCATGATACATGTTGTACTGCGTCTGAAAGTTGAAAACATGAGTCGGCAGGTTTCAGGAGGCAAAACAAAAATTTCCAGGACATGAGGCACGCCAATTCAAGGCTTTGGATAGCTCGAAATCACTTTGCTATTAATGAAATGTGAAATTTGACTGCCTTATCAATGTATAAACTCACGAAAGCACAAAAGCAAGAGTTTGGGCTGCAGTTCCGAAAGGAGAAATGCTGCCTCGGCATTGGCCGAATTGGAATTTCCTCCCCTCCAGTTGACATGGCAGCCCACAAGGCTCCAGGCATGGAAGGATATTGGCTTAGTGGGAATAAGAAACTTGCATTGATGACTTTGGAACCCCAAATATCTGAAATCTGCATGGTTTGGATGGGGGGGCGGGGGGGGGGGGGATTTATTATACCCGCGTGGTCCAAATGTCTGAACAACGAGTTTATGGAAGGTATACATGTGGTACTGTACGGGTGGTTATCCTTACAGAAACCCACAAGATCCCAACCGAACACAAACCGATTCCAGGGGGTCGTTCACACAAGACACTAACAGACTGGCACTGGCTGGCCCTCGAATGGGCTGGACCTCTGGATACAACCCTGTGGGACCTGACCACCAACTGGGTAGTTGGTGTGCGGAAAGAGTTCCCCCTTCCCAGGTGCAAATCTCCAGAGTCCACCAGTTGCGCAGAAAGTTGTCGCATGACTGTCCCTTTGCACGGCAAATGCAATTTTACGTGCAATAAAATGCACGGGTGAGTTCATGCGGAGCATGAGGGCACCGTCCGAAATTATGTGCAAGCATGTAAATTCAAGACACGTCTTGAACCAGTCTGTGTATATAAGGCAAATGGAAACAGAAAGGGCAAACAGAAACTCGCAGCCGAACAGGCTTACAGCCGTTTGCAATGACAGTCGGCTTGAAAAAAAAACAAAAACAAACTTTTGATGCAGCTACTTTGGACGCCATTTACCTTCCTCTGAAGCGTTTCTCAGGATTTTTAAAGGTACAGGAGTCTTTTTGATCAACTAATCTGTGATTCTACCAGCTTGAATGGCCTGAAACGGTTGCCTAGAAGTTTCACACTTTTGCGGTGTAAGCCTGCACTGGTACAACACACAACTTCTGCTTCAACTGAGGTTGAACTTTGCTCGGCGCCTATTCGGCTCCTGGCGGGCGCTTCTTGGGCACTTCTCGGGCGTCTAACCTAGACAACTGTCCAGCCGTGGGTCTAGACCACTCAATAGCCGCAAACACGGCTCGCTTCTTTTCTCGCTTCCACCTGGCTTCGACTCCTCCTCCTTGCCTCAGGCTCCTCCACCCTTTTTTTTCTCGCGTCGATGGAGGAACGCTGCAGTTCGAAGAGGACCTCGAAGCCCAGTGCACATTCTCTGGCCGCCTCCGACCCTACTCCTTGGCGAGATAAGACTGCGAAAATAGGCCATCAAGGATCCGACACCATCGTCATCTCCGGGCACAGTCAAAGGATTTGACCCATATCCTGCCACCTGCTGTACCTCAATTGCATGATTCCTCGACCCCCCGCAGAGGCAGTACTCATTCCATTTTCGGCTCTGAGTCTGCCCTGAACCTCGGCTCCTCGACGTCGCGACGAGTCTCAGAGAATACAAGGATAAGAAGTCATCGATCGGGAACTATCCGCCTGTTGGGCGGCGTGTCCTTCGAAATGGACTTCCTCAGCTTTACGGACGATCTACTGAACGGGATTTTGACCCAGTGGGACCGTTAAGGTGCGCAGTATTTGCCATGTTTCACTCGTTGCCTGCTTCCCACTGGACAGACTGTTTTGACCACTCGAAGGCACGCCGATGTACCTACTTCACTCACCTTACCTTTTAGAGGCATTCTACATCGTGGCGAGCACGGACTTGCGCTCGCTTGGTGTCCCTCCACCTGTCTCGCTCCACGCACCATGGCAGCGTCCCACCGGCCTTTTCAGAGGCTCAGGTTCTGCTTCAGCAGCCCGCGCCTGTGCCGCACAGACAAATGTTTCCCCGACCCACTCACCGACGTCTTCCGATACCGCTTCGTGGGCCTATGGAGCTGCACTATGGTCGTCGGGGGAAGCAAGGTCGTTCATGATTCGGATGACACTTT
This sequence comes from Mycena leptocephala, assembly GCA_029378395.1. Taxonomy (NCBI): domain Eukaryota; kingdom Fungi; phylum Basidiomycota; class Agaricomycetes; order Agaricales; family Mycenaceae; genus Mycena; species Mycena leptocephala. The sequence continues at coordinate 61,164 of JARJLF010000459.1, forward strand.
GGGTCATAGTCGAGTCTACAGAGCATTCTTTGTATTCGTATTTTCATATACTTTCGGGTGCAGAATCGTGCTAGTGGTGTGCAAGAGGGTATAACGGAACGCATCTTGTCTCGTGTTTTGTGAATCAGCTGATCAGACCTCAGTCAGGGATTGCCATGTGGCTTTGTGATTGAACAATATACCAGAGGGCCAAACCGGCAAAAACGAAGGGGGTAAAGAAAAACAAAGCCCAAAAGTGGGTGGGCTTGTCGATATCGAGACCGATGTGGTATTGCTTTTTCTGTGAGGAGTCAGTCAGCTGAATGTTGCTGGCTTGAAAGAGAGAGAGTGTGTGTGCTGAGCAGTTCAGCGATCTCACTGTGTACCTGCTGGATTGTATCATTATCTTCAGGAGTCAGGGGGTTAGAGAACGCACAATGCGGGAATCTTCAGTAGCAGAGTGCAGTCGGGTGGCAGAGGCCAAATGGGTGTGCACAGGATGGGGTGGCAGAGGCCAAATGGGCTTGCACAGAAGGGGGTGGCAGAGGCCAAATGGGCATGCACAGAATGGTCGGCAGAGGCCAAATGGGCTTGCACAGAATGGTCGGCAGAGGCCAAATGGGCTTGCACAGAAAGGGGTGGCAGAGGCCAAATGGGCATGCACAGAGTGGGGTGGCAGAGGCCAAATGGGCTTGCACAGAAAGGGGTGGCAGAGGCCAAATGGGCATGCACAGAGTGGGGTGGCAGAGGCCAAATGGGCTTGCACAGGATGGGGTGGCAGAGGCCAAATGGGCTTGCACAGAGTGGGATGGCAGAGGCCAAATGGGCTTGCACAGGATGGGGTGGCAGAGGCCAAATGGGCTTGCACAGGATGGAGTGGCAGAGGCCAAATGGGCATGCACAGAATGGGGTGGCAGAGGCCAAATGGGCTTGCACAGGACAGAGCAGCAGAGGCCAAATGGGCGTGCACAGAATGGGGTGGCAGAGGCCAAATTGGCTTGCATGGAATGGCACAGAAATCACACCACGAGATACTGAATTGTCCTCCAAAACCAAACCTTTATATACGTTTTCGGACAGTCATTTTCCGGCCCCGCTGCGGGTTTCGGACATATTGGTCCCGTTGTTTGGAAGGGATCAATATTCTGGGCTTGGGCAATATACAGTGTTTCAAAGAAATTCATAGTGAGAAAAATGGCCTTTCCAAGTCAAGGGTTGCACTAATGGAAGCCCGATGCAAGCTCAACGGTGAGCTCACAAAATTTTTGTAATGACCGAGAGAGCAACGAGTTCAAAACTGCAACCACAAATAGACATGTACGCTCTCTGTCGTGTGGGGGGTGCTACCAAGCCTGCCCATCTCAAATCTGTTGCACCAGCTCAACACCAACTCCGTTTTCAGAGGTATCGATCTAAACATGAGCTCGGCCGCAATGCGGACTGGTCCACGGTTTATATATATAGCGAGGTACGAGCTAGAATATATAGCATCTGTCACCGAGAAGGACTATAGAGCATCTGTCACCGAGCAACCGGAAATGGAAAGCTAACCAAATCACGGTGGTGTTGAATGAGGAGTCCGCAAAAAGTAACTTGTGCTGTCGGTAAGCTGCATTGTTAAAAAATCGTCGGTGAGTACGATATGTTGCTACGTTTATTACTACCGGCACATCTACACTTAGATTGACACCGCCCTGACGAACATGCTGTACGTCTATTTCCTACTCAGAAAGACTCCGCACTAACTGGGCGGAATCCTAGTCTCCATTTTTTTTTTCGTTTTTTTTCTTTTTGCGGTGAGTCGACCTCAATCCCTAATACAGTGTATTGTACTGATTCGTGGTTTTATAGGGCTAGTGATGCACTCAGTATCCGCGGCTGGAAGATATACATGCTCGCACGGAAGAAACACGCGATGGCGGTGGACGGAAGAGGTGATGCGGGACTTAGTCTGGAGTTGTAGTGTACGACGAGTTGTGTATAAGAGTCTTGAAGGAATTACTCTTGATGAAGCAACAATTGATATTGGCAACAAGGATTTTTCCTCAGGCCTTTCTTTTGTTGCAATTTCTCGAGTCAAAACACTGCGTGGTATAGCTTTCCGGAAATCCTTCGGGTGGGCTCGGCTTCAAAAGCCCGTTACCGAATCAATGAAAATGACACTGCAGGTAGCCTGGCTGCACTTGGCTTTGAATTAGATACTTATGGTATGGATTTAGAGTATGTATTTAATGAGGATTAGTTGTAAATATTCGAAATCTCCAGTTGCGAAAAACAAAACTCTGTATTAGCGAGCTCCCCCTTACGTATCCGGGCACCGGAATACAAAACATATTATTTAGTACCGCAAATTGACGCATGACGCTTGGCGTGCATGCGTGCATGCGCATTGCTGGGGGCTGCACTTGGCTTTGAATTAGATACTTGTGGTATGCATCAGCAAAATGTTTTGCATCTGGCGGCGGTCTGGCGGGTATGGCGCCAGACCTGCCAGACCTTCCAGATCCCCATAATGACGTCTGGCGACATAATGACCTGCACGGGTGCAGGATGTGAAAGCTGGCGCCAGAATTGATATTGGGACCAGTTCTTCCGCGGCACCCAGCTTCACAGATACTCATGTTCAGATGAAAATAACAGTTAAAAACATTCATTAATGGGAAGTACAGACACGAGGGATAGGGTCCTTCACAGCCGTTGGCAGAACATAAGGCGCGGACCAAAATTTTTGCCTTTTTGGACACTTTTTGATCGTTTTGCTCAGGACACTCGCCCTGCACTCAGTGCCGGTTCGTTTGCCTTGGGAGTTGGCTCATTCGATTCGCATTCGGGATTGGCAATGGATGGGCTCCTCAGATTTTAATTTGGCATTGAAAACTGCTGTCTGAGCAATGGAATGAGTTTTGCCCTATATTTCCTGAGGATTTTTCACTAGGACAGCTGCCCTGCACTGAATTCACCACCTTTTTCTTTGGCCGTAGGCGTAATCTGTTCGCGTTAAGAATGCGCAGCGGACTGCCTCTTCAGATTCGGAATATCGGACCCAGAGCCCTTTCCTGTAAATTGAAACAGGCCCGACAAAACAACATGTGACTGTTCGTTGGAAGAACAGCTCATGTGTGCCTGGATCTTGTTCAATTGTTCTTTTCATAGGCTCCTTCTCTTCGCCCAAGAAATGCGGAGGGATGGTATCTTTAGATTGCGCAGCCTGTTGCCACAGGGCACTTATAATACAGGACTTCCTTTGTAACCCGAGTTTTATACAAAACAGTGGTAAGGATCTTGCAGGATGCCCACAAACCAATTCTCTCTCTTTATAAATAACGGTTGTCTGAAGCTTTTTAGACTCCGATTATGGCTATTTCAACCCGGTCTTTTGGAAGCGCCCGTCCAGTGCCTTGAGTCTGACGTATATAAACGTAAGTCGGCGCCGCGCGCGCCTATAAAAGTGTACACAATGCCAAACTCCACTTAAACGCTCATTCAAGTGCCGGTTTGCCAGGGCTGATGATTGGCATTGTGTACACTTTTATATGTAGTATATTTTCCTCTAAAGGCCATTACGACTGTGTGATAGCATAGGGGTGTCGGAATTTGACTACCAGGCAGAATTTGTAAAAAGCTGCATGCCGCTTTTGCACAATGCACAATGCACAAAAGCAGCATGCCGCTTGGGCACAAGCTCTCTAATGTATACATGGCCATTTTTGTGCATCCTGGTTTCAATTCAATGGTTAGATGCCTGCAAACCTTGAATCAGTCAAGTGCGGCTGTGGAATCCCCACAAGTGCTTTTGATTCGGGCCGAGGTTCCAGCACTGCCACACCCAATATGGAGAGTTCCGTGACCTCTGGTTTAACAACCAAAGCAGCGCGGACAATTTAAAACAGATGGGGCTGCTCAGGATAGTTCTGGGTATCATCTGACAATTTCCAGCATGCAATTAGCTCTCCATACCAAGTCACGCTTTTCGAAATGCGTGGGGTGGAATGGGTACAGATTTCTCGGTGGAATCAAGTTTGTGGGCATGGAATGAGTGCTCTGAGAGATCAAATGCAGAAAAAATTACACCACTTGCCCCGTAGGGGGTTAGATTTGCTGTGGGGCATGCAGGTCTGACTCCACGGTGGATGAGTAGAAATCTGTAGCGTCATTTTGCACCTATTTACGGCTCTGACAGAGCTTCTTTCAATATAATACGTGCATGTGGCCAAATTGGCGGGCAACTTTTTTTTTGCTCGCTCAGTTTTGCAGTAAATAAAAATCCCTCTTACAGATCTTTTTGGACGTTGAAACGGAGCACATTTGTAAGAGGGATAAGAAATCGGATCAGATTTGAAGCCGCAAAATTTCAAACATTAGCATGCGGTGACTAGGTGACCTTTCAAGTGAGAAGGAAAATGGGCAACATTGATTGGATGCCTGATAAAGGTAGAAGACACTGGGAATTGCCGAGGAAACGTCGAAAAGTGGAAATCAAAAGTTGGTCAAATCAAATCAAAGCGTGGACTTGTTGTCAACGGTATACGAGGCACACAATCCGCATGTGATCGTCTGACTTTCAGACGGCATCTACCATGGATGCATTATCGATCTTGTATGTCCTCTCGTGGTTGAAAATGTAGCTGCAGAAAAATCAAATGTCGACAATTTTCGGTACACCATTTAGTGCTCGCTAATCATTAGTTCAGATTTCGGGGTTTTTGGGTGTGGGAGTGCAGAACGTGTCCAAGGCCTGCAATATAGGTCCAAATGACCTAGATTTCTGACATGATACGCTTGCATGTATTCCGGAGGGCCTCAAATACCGGGATAGTAAATTTCACTCCTACTGAAAATGTATTGTGCATTATTGCGGGATCAATTTTCCTTGCTGAATAATATGGACCGGGCTGTAGAGTTGAAATATAATTCACATTCACCATCCCGGTGTTTGAGGGCCCCTAGAATACCTAGAAGCACATCACAACAAAAGTCTAGATCATTGTGAGCACTATTGGGGGTATGGGACGTGTTCTGCACTCCAACAGCCAAAAACAGCGAAATTTGAAAGAATAATTTATCAGGCACATAAGAAATGTGAATATGCCAGGCCCCCCAGCCCAGTCAAAATCGGTCATGCTGAGATATGCTATAGTTCGGAGTAAATGCCGATTTCTGCAATCTGCTTATAAATTTACTTCCGATCGCAGATTTCAGCAGAACTTCCGAACTATAGCAGAAATCAGCATGTCCGATTTTTACTGGGCCTCCAGACTTACAGCGCGAATCGAATGGTCTTACTTTCAAAAGAAACGGCCAAGATTTGGGCTCGGGCCGGGCGATCCGAGCAAAATGGCTAAAATTTTGAAAAATTTTGGCCGCGCCCTAAGTTCCGCAAACAGCTGTAACGGTGACTATATCATCGTTTTCTGCTCAAAAGTACACTAAGTGGACAAAATAAATGTCTGATCGGCTTTCGTCCATTTCTGGACGACCAAGGCAGATTTCGACACAAACTAGGAGGTCACATTATCTCGAAAATCGAGGCCGACATTTCTAGCATATTGATGGGATCAAAATGGTGTCCCTCGATATAGAGGTGGCCGGATTGTGCATCAAGGATTAAACCAAATAAGTTGATGTTGAATTCCGGCATGCCGGAGATGCCCGAACGTTGCGATTCTGATGAACTCGGTCTCGCAGTCGTTTGTGCACCAGGTCAAATACAGTGGCGCTCTAAAAAAGTGCCGAATTGCCATTTTGGGTTATATCTCCGGAACGACGCGACGGATGCCTTAGGTCTAAAGGATGAATTCATACCTTGTTCAATGTACTATTGACCCACAAAAGGATTGGAATGAAAATGATCAGTGGTGGCGGAGAAATCACATTCGCGAGCCGAATGTCGGATCTGATCCGGCAGCTCACGTGCGAGATCAACAAACCAACGCGTCTTGACAACAACAACCACCGCAGACCACGACTACCACACACCGAGAACGTTCCTATGGGTCGCACGTACACTCCCCTTACTCCTACGAAGTGCCGCGTCGTTTGCGTCCTCCGTGACGAGAAGCATCTTTCCTTCCCCCAAATTGGAGCCAAAATCGGGTGTGACGAGTCCACAGCACGTCGAAACTACGCCAAGTACCACGAAAGCGAAGATTGGTATAATGTGGAGCCTGGGAGAGGTCGACACAAGATATTTGACGACCACGACCGCCGGCTAATGCCGAGGAAGATTCGATCTGGCGTTGCACGTGATGGCGCCGACCTCCGCAGACAGGAATTCCCCGAGGCGGGTGCTTCGACAATTCGCCGAGAGCTTGCCAGCATGGGCCTGCACGGTCGTAGACGCCGTAAGAAGCCTCTCTTGACGAAGAAGCACGTTGCAAAGCGCGTTAGCTGGGCCCGAGATCATCAAGATTGGGAAATGGCGGAGTGGGGAAGAGTTTTCTTCACAGATGAGTCCAAATTCCTCCTTTTTGGCTCGGATGGGATCCAGTACTGCCGGAGGGGTCCCAATGAAGAGTTTTCACGCCAAAATGTGGATCCCCGTGTCAAGCACGGTGGTGGAAAAATCATGGTGTGGGGTGGGATACACTCTACCGGATTTGGGCGGCTAGTACGCATCGACGGGATCATGACGGGAAAGATGTACTGCGACATTTTGCAGGAAGGTGTCCTGGGCTCACTCTCCGACCTTGGTCTTGAGCCGTCCAACATCATATTCCAGCAGGATAACGATCCGAAGCACACATCACGTGTGGCTCTGGCGTGGATCGAAGAAAATCTCGATGAAACTCTGCCTTGGCCGCCCAATTCCCCCAATATGAGCATCATTGAGCATGTTTGGGACATCCTGGGAGTCCGTGTGCAAAGACGCAACCCACGACCAACCAACATCGAGCAGTTATGGGCCGCTTTGCAGGAAGAGTGGAATACGCTCGGAATGGACTATTTGGACAAGCTGTACGAGAGTATGCCGGAGCGGGTTGCTGAACTGAAGAAGGCAAAAGGTCATCATACACCCTACTAGGATTTTTGTACCGACAAATTATTTTTCTTGGCCTCTGCTGCCCTCTGCTTGCATTTGTTTGATTTTCGTTGTCTACTAACATCCGACATTCAGCCCGTGAATGTGATTTCTCCGCCACCACTGATCATTTTCATTCCAATCCTTTTGTGGGTCAATAGTACATTGAACAAGGTATAAATTCATCCTTTAGACCTAAGGCATCCGTCGCGTCGTTCCGGAGATATAACCCAAAATGGCAATTCGGCACTTTTTTAGAGCGCCACTGTAATATCGTCACAATAATATTATTACCCTAAGGCCTCGGTGTAGCCCAGAATCCCGCGGACTTTGGGGGACCCTACACTGTAGGGCATTAATCATATGAAGGGGGCCTAGAGTGTAACAGCATGTCAGTCGGTGATGTTGCTAGCGTGGAAGCTAGCACCGTGGAGTGGAATGATATAGACGGCATCCCGATGGAGGATACAAGGGGCCATGTACGGAATTGAGCCTCGTGGGGGTATGAGAATTACTTTGAATGATTGAAATTGCATGCAATTGCCCAGCTGCCGACCATTTGAGCTCCAGTTGGCCGACTGTAAAAGAATCTCGAGGTTAGAGGGAGCTTTCTCTCCTCTTTGATTCCCACAGGAGGCAAGCAGGCATAACCGATCGCAGACAGACCTCCTTGATAAGGCCCCCGCATTTGGAAGGCTGTGCTGATGGACTGCTTTTGTGAAGTTTTTGGTTAAGCACTTAAATTTAAACCAAGTGAAAAACCCGTCTTGGGATATCTTGGGATATCCTGGGAAATCTTGCTCTGTCAAAAATCTATCAAGATTCAAGATATCCCAGCACCAGTCATCAGGATTTTGACAGTTTTTCTTGGGATATCTTGGAGATCGTGTATTTTAATACTAAGGTACACCTGGATTATTAGGTAACATATAGGGATTAATGAAGGCTTAATGCGAAACAAGGGGCCGAGGTAAGCGGAAAGGGGTGTAAGGGAATAGCAGAAATGGATGAAAAGAGGGGTATAGGCTAGGGGTGGGTTGTGGTTGCATGACGTGAAAGGTGGAATTTTTTAGGGCCGGAAATGCACTGAAATGCTGTGAGAACATAGGCAGAGGCTCTGTCACTGTCCAGACAAAATTTACATTTGTTTACATCTAGAATGGGGGCCTTTGTAAAGAATGAATATTACATGTATTTTACATGTAATATTCACACTGTAATTTACACCGCCATTTAAAACCCGGCACTAATGAAGGCCGCTGCACAGCCATGTATAATACAAGGTATAATACCTTTCAGACCCGGCACTAGGACTCAAATGGATCTTGCTGTGTTGGCGGGCTGACGTACAATCCATTCCTTGTTGTATACATCCATATGTTCTCTGCGTTTTAGGTTCGGCTAAGTCCGTCTAGGCGCCTAGACTTCCGTGATGCCGGTCGTCTAGCCATGCGCCGGGCGAGGTCCGTTGAAGCGATGCGAAGTCGGCCTAGACTAAGAGGTGAGCGAAAATCTTGTAAAATACACTCGGAAAACGGTTTATTCTGCCATCGTCATACATCGGGGGACCGCGTCACATGCAGCAGAGATTCCAGGATGCGATGGCAATTGCCCGCTATTATCGAAAGGTGCGGAAACTTTACTGGTGTCCCGGCCCGGTTTCATTTATGCTCTTGGAAGGTCGATCTTTTGTCACAGTAACTGCGAATCCACAATGGGTAGAGATCACCCGTGCACTCCTTCGTGGGCAAACTTCATACGATCGGCCCGAGCTGGTCGCGCGCGTCTTCGAACTCAAAAAAGAGCTCATTCTCGAAGAGATTTACACCCGTGGCATTTTCGGGAATGCGCTGCCTATGTTTACACCATCGAATTCCAGAAACGCGGCTTGCCGCACATGCACATGCTCATATTCTTGAAGCATCCTCACAAGCTTCTCAGTCCGGACGACATCGGCTCTGTTATCTGGGCAAAATGGCCAGACCCGGAAACTCAACCGGTCCTATTCGAGACCGTCCAGCGATGCATGGTTCATGGGCCTTGCGGTGTTCTGAATCCCCGCACACCTTGCATACAGAAGAATAGGTGCACAAAATACTTTCCAAAGCCATTTCAGCCATACACGTCCATGGACACGGACGGCTACCCACTATACCATCGTCCTGAGGACGGGCGCGCTTACGAGGTCGGCCGTCACATGGTCGACAACTCATGGATTGTACCCTACTCGCCCTACCTCTCAGCCAAGTTCGAATGCCACATCAATGTCGAGTGCGCGGCGACTGTTAAATCCATCAAATACCCCTTCAAGTACATCCACAAAGGGGGTGATCGCGCGACTCTCGAGATCGACCGGGATGAAATCAAAACCTATATCGATCCGGGAGAGGAGCCCGATGAAGTTCTTCAGCGTGGCGCGAACGAAGTCAGCAAGCTGCAGGCATTCTTCGCGGCCAATCGAGATACTGGTCCTCTTGGAGAGACGGCCCGAGCACACACGTATCAGGAATTCCCGCAGGTCTTCACTTGGAAAGATCAAGCTAAGCCGCCGCGCTGGGCCCTGCGCAAACAGGGTTGGGCGCTTGGACGCATGTTCTTTGTGTCCCCGTCTGGTGGAGAACGCTTTTACCTTCGAACTCTGCTGGCCGTTGTAAAGGGGCCGCGCTCCCACGAAGATTTGTATATGTACCAAGGTTCGTTCGCAACCGTGATCTAAAAGTGCTCAGGCGAATAATGTGTGCTCTTGTAGGTGTTCGATACGACTCTTATCGCCAAGCGTGTCTCGCGCGCGGTATACTGCAAGACGACGGTGAATGGCGACTCTGTCTTTCTGAGGCTGCAGAAATGCAGACCGGGAGTCGGCTGCGCCAGCTTTTTGTGACGCTCCTCCTATTTTTCAACCCCGCCGAGCCTGCGAAGTTGTGGGAAGAGTTTCGAGTCCACATCTGCGACGATTTGGACCATAGACTTCGCCGCATGGGGTTTGAAAACCCAACTGACTCCGACGTCTACGACTACGGCTTATACTTGCTCAGCAACATCCTGCTTGAGTCCGGGCGTTCTTTCACGGATTTCGAGATGCCCACGCCGGAGCGGGGCTGGGCCACAGCAGCCGACAACCCATTAATCGCAGAGCAGTTGGACTGCGACCAGGCTGAAGAGCGAGAACGGGCTACTGAGAACTTCAACCGTATGAATCCAGAGCAGCAGCTCGCCTTCAACAAAATCATCGAGTCTGTGGATAACAAACTCGGCAAGCTTTTCTTTCTCAGCGGGGCCGGTGGGACGGGCAAGACGTTTGTATATAACTCTCTCGCACACCATCTGCGCGGGAAGTTCTGTATTGTCCTCTGCGTCGCCTCCTCAGGAATCGCTGCGCTCCTCCTTCGAGGAGGACGTACGGCTCATTCGGTGTTCAAAATCCCCATCGACGGTCTCAACGATGAATCAACATGCTCCATTCCCAAGGAGAGCATACGCGCTGGCCTCATGCGACTCACAAAGCTTGGCATTTGGGACGAGGCCCCAATGCATGACCGCAAGTGCCACGAGGCCGTCGATCGTACGTTGCGCGACATTATGCGGAACGACCGGTTGTTTGGCGGCCTTACGATGGTTTTGGGTGGCGATCCTAAGCAGATCCTCCCTGTCGTCCCTAAAGGCACACAGGAGGAAATCCTCGACGCCTCCATTTTCCGTTCATATCTCTGGCAGAACACGGAGGTCCTCTCCTTGACCCAAAATATGCGCCTAGATGTCGGGCCGGAGGAGACTGAGTTTGCACGATGGTTGTTAGATATCGGCCACGGCAGAACGAACGATCCTGAGGACGGTACCGTCGAGCTACCCGCGGACATGGTTACTCGCGACAGCGAGGCTCTTATTCAATCCGTCTTTCCCGGCATCGACGGACCAACACCACCTCCGACTTATCTTTTGGAGCGCTCGATCCTTGCAGCGCGCAACGGAGATGTTGATGGCCTCAACGACGATGTCCTCGGACGCATGGTTGGGAGCAGAGGACCTTTGTCAGTGCTGATAAAGTCACCAGTGAATCGGGTGCGGATGATCTCCAGGTCAATGATGCGATGCCCACCGAGTATTTGCGCTCCTTGGATGCATCTGGACTCGCTCCTGGAGAACTTTCCCTGAAAGCTGGATGCCCCATTATCCTCCTCCGGAATCTTGCGCCATCTGCCGGATTGTGCAATGGGACACGTCTGGTGATTCGTCGCATGTCCGATCGAGTGCTGGAAGGTGAAATCTTAGGTTGAGAACACAACGGCGAGATTGCATTTATTCCGAGGATTATCATGACTCCCTCCGGCAACACTAACGACTTCGCCTTTATCCTATCCCGGCTCCAATTCCCCGTTCGGCTCGCCTTCGCAATCTCGATCAACAAGGCTCAAGGACAGTCTGTGAAATATGTCGGTATTGATCTTCGAACACCGGTCTTCACCCATGGCCAGCTTTACGTAGCATTATCAAGGGCTACATCCCGAAGTCGCGTAAAAGTTCTTCTGCCGGCACGGTCTCAAGAAAACCGTACACTGAACGTAGTTTTCCCTCAGATTTTCCAAACTGTGTAGAAACTTCTCGAATCTATTTTTTTGAATGATCTATAGCCGCGTGTTGAATTTTTAGGGTCGCCATCGAAATCGCAACAGTGTTTCTGAAGCTACGCTGCGCGACTGCAGTCTGGGCTCGCCCTTCCTATTGCCGTGCCCAGAAATACTCCATGTGAATCTCATACCTGGCACGTTAGTGTTGAAAGACCGTAAACCATCCCTCGACAGACAGACGCGTCAAGACAATAATGCGACATTGATCTGCTCTCAAAATCTAACACAACCAAACATCTCCTCTTTTCAGCTGTGTCTACGTCTGCGCGTCGAACGAACGACTGGAAACAACAAGTGGAAATGTGTGCAACCTCGGCCCTGTGACTCTACTATCACAATGTCATGCTTCTATCATCTATGGTCAGTACAACATATTTAGACAGTGAAGGAGACCTACCATTTTGGCACCCAAGTAAGATCTGTGGCGCGTCACAATTGACTCAGACCGCTCCTGGATGCGTGGTTGATCTAAAGCTCCCACTGCAACGGAAACTGGATTGAAGGTATTTGGTACCTGGCACAAGTTAGCCAAAAAAATAGAAAATACTTTGATTGCCCTCCATACCTAGCTCATTCGGACGATCACGTTCGGGTTGCAATGGGAGCTGGATTTGACCCGCAGTGTATCGGCGTCTCAGCATTGCTCGGCACCGCAATGTTGCGTGGCATATCTGGGGCAAAAGCAGAGCTATCCGATTCGATGGATATCTCCTTCAAACATGGCCTGTGAAGCCTTCTGGATTGAATTGATGGAAATTGTCCCTAGCATGTAATTCTGAAGACCGTTTAGCTACGCCGTCACGGTGGCAAACCGCGCGTACCGCGCTTGCTTATACCTCGAATCACAATGGGAACTAATTTAACCTGCAATGTATTACTAAAACAGATCCAATCTTTCTTTATACATACACCCGTGTATCCCGATGCTCCGCAAGGTATTCACGATTGGACCCAGATACGCCGGATACTGCGCAGTCGAAGCCGGGTAGTGATCTGGATATTAACCCGTATCTCAAGTCCACTCACACCCTCCCAGATCTCGACTGGGAAGCCTGGAACATCGACGGCGACCCTATTTCCGAACTTCGAGCGTGGGGCGCCGGTCATGAAAACTCTAACTGGAGGAAACTCGCTGACACGATCGATCGTTCCTTGAAGTCAAAGGCTTCCAAGAATTTATACCGGACAGCCCGTTCCCAGCTAAGACCCTCGTAAAAGCTCTGTTGAGTATTGTCGAGCTTGGTATCGTGCGTTACCTATTCCAATTTGGACTCGTTCCCTTCAGCTAACTTACTTGCTCAGCGTGTCCCGCTCATTCAGAAAAAGGTCTACGAGTTCGCTCAGGAGGATATCGAGTATATCCGTACTCTTGTCGAGGTTGTCGGTGAGGAATCGACTCTAAAGAAGGACTTACAGTCGATTTGGTGCGTTTCATTTCATCTTTAGTGCCTTCATGGATACTGATGCATGTATAGTACGGCGGTGAACGACATCTGTAAATGGGCAAGGGAGCACGTTGTGCGTTCATCGTTCTCACTCCAAGTCCTGGACTCTCAACTCACGTAGCTTAAAAATACTTTATCTGCCCATGATCTGGGGGACTGGGGCTCTAAGTTCGCGGTGGCGAAGGAAATGTTCTTGGTACGGCCGAGCGTCCCAGCGCGTGGCCATGTCTAAAATGGGTTCCCTTCAGGCCACAACTCTTCTACGAATTCGAGTAGAGTAGGCTAATGTTGGGCGCAAGGTTCTTCTGCTCTTTTACATCCTCTCCCTCCACACAAGAACTCACTGCCCAACCAGGATTTTATCAAGGAGAAGCTCGCCACCCATGTTGCAACGAAGCATGAATACACAGATCAGAGCAAGACTTTTTGTGCGGGCGATACTCGTGTGGAAATCCAAGCGAACATCGAGCGATGGCTATTACCACAGCCTTCTAACCGCGAACGTATCTTCTGGATCACGGGTATAGCAGGCAGCGGCAAATCAACACTCTCTGCAACTGTTGTGGACAATCTTCGCAAGAACCACACACTGGTCACGGCTCAGTTCTTTATATCTCGCAACATCCCCGAAACAATCGATCCAAATAAAATCATTCCCACTATTGCGAAACAGCTCTCAGAATTTTCTCCAGCTGCCGCTCGCATCATCTATGACACATTGAAGAGGAATGGCTTCCCATCTTCCCGGGAAGAGCAAGTAAAGGCACTTCTATTAGCTCCGATCCGGGAACTCTCCAAATCCTGTGGCGTGGTCATCACCCTCATCGATGCGCTGGACGAGCTCCAGAATGCCGCTGAGAGCGTACTGGAGATGCTGTCATCAATCGCAGCAAGGGACTGCGACCTTCCTGATAATGTCCGATTCGTTATTACTTCTCGACCAGAGCGCTGGGCCGACATCTCCAAGCTCTCGAGCTCGCGGTGTTCAAACAGCATACCCTCACCAAATCCGACCTACACCACCGATTGTTCTCCCGTGTTGATTGGGTTAAAAAAAGCCTATGCAAAATCAAGGTTGATTTTGCAAAAAATTGAGGTCAAATTGAGGTGGGATATATGTGGGACAAAAGACCTAGGACTAATGCAGAATCAGCCTCAATTTGGAGAATCAGATTTGTCGTGGGAACGGTAACGTATCGGTACTGGAGTCAGGTGGGGTTGTCATGGTATTGACCACAAATCTCCAACCTGGGATCAACGTTGTACGCGACATTGCCTCAACCTGGACATTGGACTTAGACAATTTTATCCCGAAGTCCCTCGCACATTATTAACTCACCTCAGTCCACCTCAGCTCTGGATGGTTGGGTACAGAATTTGATGCACATTTTGTCTCTTACATACTTATCCATGTTAGATGCTCTGACCAGACTGTGCAGCAATATGGCACCCCTTCAAACTGACCGAAATTGAGTGGAATTAAGACAGGCACTAAGATTTATGGGCCTCCGCACACTATAGTCTGCATCAAATGAGTGTATTCACGTTCCATTTAGCTTAGCTGCTATGACGGCTCTTATGATATTATTTTGGCTGCGGGGGTCTTTCGATCCTTCATCATGCCCTCTTTTTCACTTTATGCGCATGGAGCCCCCATGTTGGTCTGCTGCTGGGACGCATGTCTCCACCCGTTGTCGGCTTTTCGGACCGAAATCAGGCATGAATGTTTGCCGATCAGATGTCGCCCATTCCCAGGATGCTCCCATACTGCCAACAATCGGTGGTGTACGCTCCTTGACCCGAATTCCTGACATAATATTTGGCGACTCTCTTCTTGCGTGAATGATTCGATAAACTCACATGTGCGCTGATGGACAGCACATTTCTCTGGCAGCATGTGCTGTATCTCCCAGAAATGTGCTTCACATTAGCTGAATGTTCCGTGGTTAAAAGGGAATCACTGCGTTCAAGGCCCCCCTAGCCTCAGTCTGGAAAGGGGTGTATAGGTCTGTAAAGGAATGCCCAGGAGGCTAAACAGACTCTGTGTATGTCTACTAGACTGACCTGATCACAATTGTGGCAAAGTGTGCGTAGTGCCTGGCCAGTTGTGTATAGGTCACCTAAGCTGACCCTGTGTAGGCCAGTGCAGGTACCTAAACTCATCTCTACCCAACTACACTGGGGTCAGTCCTGTGTTTATTCAACCAAAAATTAAAATTTCAAACACTTCCGACTGTATTCCGGGAAGGTGAGTCTAGGAAGCTAGGCAGACCTAGTCTGACATATACATACCTTGGCAGACCTATGCACATCTACACACAGCTACACAGAACTAGACAGCTACACAGAGATTGTGTAGGCCCTAGACAGATGTGGTCTGCCCAGCTAAGCATAGGGACCTTGCCAGATGGTAAGTCTAGGGGGGCCTTGAATGCAGTGAATGTGCCGCATCTGAACGACATATGCTGCAGATCAAATGAATGTTTGTTCTACATCTCGTCAATCCCGGATAAATGGCGGCCAGTGTCAGTCGGAACTCTGGTGTTGACTGAACAAAAGCCAAAATGTAGACGGTAAGTTGAATCACTTGATGTGTATGTAAGCCTACTAGCACCCGGCATCATCGCCTATGAACAAATTTATCAATAGCCCATTTAGCCGGAGGTTATAAGGTCAACTGACAATGAGAGCAACAAGTCGAGTCAACCGTGACAGCCCACGCCTGAAATTAAGTGCGCCGGACACTATATAACAGGGATATCACCCATTAAGGTCAATAGCGACAGTCAATGATTACAAAAGAGGGGCAACGGGGCGAGTACGGATCCACAAGAACCAGAAGTTGGGTAACTCCGACGGGTGGTCAAAAAACGGGTCTGACTCTTGTACATAAAAGTGGGTGAAAGGAGGAGTAAGGACAATTACTTAAGTAAACTTAGGCTTCATAACGATCTCCCCTCCTCCTCCTACTCCTCCTCCGTGGCACCCTTCCTTGGATGGGCTCGGTCTGCATCACGATAGGATGCGGCGCCGGTTACTGCACTGTGTGAGATGTTACGCCTGTTAAAGCTGTGAGAACGCACAGGTGTAAATGATCGTGCAATAAGGCACCCCACGCGAGAAAGCCCTTTATCGTATGAATCCAACGCATCACTGCCTTCTCTGCGGTACGGCTGCGATCCTCGTACAAAGCCCCGGCTGTCAGGGGATCGGACAGGAAATCACAAGGTGAATCTCCCAGGGGGAACGAGCAGTCGATGAGCTCAGCAAAAACACAAAATGGCCGAAAAACATCGAAGGTACAGTCTAGCACTCATTTGTGGGGATGGTGTTCAACTGGTATTGAACACCATCCCCACAAATGAGTTCCAAGCAGAGCACCTCGAGAAGGAGTTGATGTTCAGATAAGATATCCATGTATATGGCAAATATACTGTGCAAAAAGTTTTTGTGAGCAGGTCGCATGATTTTAGTCATTTTTTGCGGCAACTTCCCTCAGTTGTGCGAAATTTTTGACAACTCGACTATGCCGCAACTTCAAAGAAATTGCAACTCAGTTTGAGGAAAGTTTTCAAAATGCAACTTGACCTGCGTACAACAACCGGAGGTTGCAACTTCGAAAATGGCAACTGCAACTCCATAAGCTGTAGGTATTGGAAAGGACAACTTCATATGTGACAACATACAAGTTCATTTAGTGACAACTTCTGAGCTCTATTTCATCAGGTCATGCTTTTCAAAATACCCGCCATTTGAATGCGCCTCTATTGCGCCACTTTTTAAAATGCCAGCCATTTGAATGCAGCTCTATTTCGTCAGGTCATGCTTTTCAAAATGCCCGCCATTTGAATGCAGCTTGATTGTGCTGCTTTTCAAAATGCCAGCCATTTGAATGCAGCTCTATTTCGTCAGGTCATGCTTTTCAAAATGGCAGTCATTTGAAATTGAATGCATCTCTATTGCACCAGGTCAATCTTTTCAAAATGCCAGCCATTTGAAGGCACCTCTGTTGCGTCTGGTCATGCTTTTCAAAATGCCAGCCATTTGAAATTGAATGCATCTCTATTGTGTCAAGTCGTGTTTTTCAAAATGCTCGACACTTGAATGCACCTCTATTGCATCAGGTCATGCTTTTCAAAATGCCAGCCATTTGAATGCACCTCTATTGCGTCAAGTCACGCTTTTCAAAATGCCAGCCATTTGAATGCAGCTCTATTGTGTCAGGTCATGCTTTTTAAAATGCCGCCATTTGAATGCAGCTCTGTTTCGTCAGGTCATGCTTTTCAAAATGGCAGCCACTTGAAATTGAATGCATCTCTATTGCCCAGGTTACGCTTTTCAAAATGTCAGCCATTTGAACACACCTCTATTGTGTCAGGTCATGCTTTTCAAAATGCCAGCCATTTGAAATTGAATGCATCTCTATTGCATCAGGTCATGCTTTTCAAAATGCCAGCCATTTGAATGCACCTCTATTGTGCCAGGTCATGCTTTTCAAATTCCAGCCCTTTGAATGCACCTCTATTGTGTCAGGTCATGCTTTTCAAAGGCCTGCCATTTGAATGCACCTCTATTGTGCCAGGTCACGCTTTGCAAAATGTCAGCCCTTTGAATGCGCCTCTATTGCATCAGGTCATGCTTTTCAAAATGCCAGCCCTTTGAATGCACCTCAGGTCACGCTTTTCAAAATGCTAGCCATTTGAATGCAGCTCTATTGCGTCCGGTCATGCTTTTCAAAATGCCTGCCATTTGAACACACCTCTATTGTGTCAGGTCATGCTTTTCAAAATGCCAGCCATTTGAAATTGAATGCATCTCTATTGCATCAGGTCATGCTTTTCAAAATGCCCGCCATTTGAATGCACCTCTATTGCGTCAGGTCATGTGTCTCTTAAATGCATGGTCAGAATTTAGACAGTAAAATAATAACGAGAAGGAGAGTACCTGGTCTGCCGCTTGTTTTCAAAACGCTGCCAGAATACTGTTGGATACCGCCTCTGATTTATGGATATATTTTGTGGCAGTTGATGAGTCTATGAAATTGAATGCATCTCTATTCCATCAGGTCATGCTTTTCAAAATGCCTGCTCTTTGAGGCGCCTGCCTCTTGTTCTGATCACGAAATCCTTGCCTGTCGCTTCCCACAGGCTGTTCAACACCCTGTGCCCGCAGCCCATTTCATGCTGTCATGTGCCTTTGCCGCCTTCACTCCTGCCGTTGTCACTCGTTTTTGTCCACCGCCCGTCTCGTCTGCTTTAGCAGCTTTCGCATTCCGTTTATTGCCCTCTTTTGCCTACCACACAACTTCCGTGTCGGTCTCGTTCCGGAACGTCGACTCGTCCTCGCCGCGCTTAGCAGTCTACCAACAGCACTCCACGTCCGTCCCGCATACCGCTTCAACTCGGAGTCCGCCAAATTGTGCCGTTCTACCCCCCAGGACAGCGCTAGCTCTCGGGCCTTCCGGGAGCCCTCATCTCTGGTCATAGTACTGCTTCCCAGGCCATCCCTTTCCCCTTTAGTCTCGTCGTACCCGCTCCAAGCTCCTCCGTTCACGCATCAGCTCTCTTGTGCCCTTTCGGAGTATCGCTGTTGCCATCTCAAGTCCTCCGCCGCCCTCGCCTCCTTCTTCCGCCGCTTATCGGTCACCCATGACACGCTTTACCCTAAAGCCAGTGGTGGATCATCGGGTCCCGTTATCCTATTTCCCGCACGCCCTCCATATGTTACGCAACCGAACTCTCTCCAACCTGGACCTACTCACCGCCTCTCGGGCCCACCGTTGTATTTTTAAGCCGCCTTCGTCCCATTTCGGGCTCTTTGGTGTCTGGCCACCTTTGGCACTCCTGGAGGACGTGCTCGTATGCCGCCTCTCGTACAGTATTGTGGTTATGCCCGTGTGCTGCCACTTGAATGCTGCCTCACGTACCCGGCTATTGCCTTTAGCGTTCTCCGCGCCGCAGCAGTCGGTCTGTCGGTCAAACCACGGTTTGATATGTGCACGCTGGGAATTCCCACTTTCAGGCCAATCTCGCCCGCCCTCTCACTTCCCGCCTCTCGTGCCCGTGTACCGAATTCCCTGTTCCCCACCGCATTAGGGCCCTCATCCCTCCCGCACACACACAGCCCTGGACAATCAAAGACAATAAATGCCTAATTTATTCACACAAACCGAAAGAGAATTTTTCAAGAAAATATGAGTTCAGAATCAAATTCTACGCCCAAAAGCACGTCTGAATCACCTCCTCCGAAGTTTCTCCCACGAGGAATTGGGTGTGGCCAAAATTTTGGCCCATTTCAACATCTAGATGTCGGAGGCTGGTGGGGCGGTCCAGGGTCATCAAGGAGGTCAATCCCCATGAAGCACCGGAAATTGAGTTTGGGAGATTTGATGCGCATTTGAGTCTGCAACGGGCTCCCAAGTTGGCTATTTTCAGCAAAAACGAGCAAAAATGGCCAAAAATGGCCAGATGAGCAACTTGTGAACGATGCTCATAGCTTACATTTAGCTCTTACAGCGATTCCGTCGTTGTAAAAGCTGCACACGTCACCCTCGCGAAGTAACGCAACTGACGTCCGAGCAGGGTGGTTACCGCCCCTAGCTGATCAACCGTGAAGTCGATGTGGAGACGCAGTTTGCGAGCGCATGCCAGTAGGCCAGTATAAATAGCAGATCAAGCACTACCTACCTTGTTGTGCTCCGGGTCAAGGAGGTCTTCAAATACCGGGATTGCACACTAGGAAAAAAAAATGTGAATGAATCGCACATGCCGGGATGATTGTGGCACCTACCTGCAACAGATCCTCAAAATTGCGCGCAGCCAGCTTCTTCATCGCTGAGGCATTATTTATAAACGTCGGATAGTCGCCTTCCCAAATGTGGGAACTTGTCGATGCTGTGTAGATGTCAGCAGAGGGATACCGTGTTAATACCGATAAATTCACCGGTCATTAAACGCCTGAAATATTGGAACTTTCTGAGGAGTTAGTTCTTCAGCAACTATTTTTTTTTGTGCTCAGTGCTCAGAAGACTTCCTGGAGTGGTTCAACGGAGATCCACTCGGGCTCCTCCGACCAAAACACCGAATCCTGCTCAAAAATCCCAGGGTCCTGCTCCGAAGCAGAAGAAGAAGTGAGTAAATCCAAATTCATATCATTTGCTTGAGCATTGAGTCCCCTTCACCAGATGGCCTGGGTGGGCTGTGATTGATTCGAATGGGAAAGAGGCGCGATCTTCAGCCAGCACGAACGATGGCGACATCTCAGGGCACTCGGACACGGTCGACCATACCGCGCCCCTCAACGCTCCTTCTGGTGGAAGTGGATGAAAACAGCGTCCACTTCCTCCGTGAACCTATTACGGGCATGAGGATTGATATCTCTGACGATGAGTCAGTACCACTCGTGCCAAGCAGCGCTCAGCCCTGGATGATAACCTGGTCGCTATTGATCAGGCAAAAGAGGAAACCACGGCCAAGCTGCAGGAATTGCAGGACCAGGTCCTCAACCAAGGCACGTGCACCGAGCACTGCCTCGAGGCCAGCCTGCGCGCACTCTGTGCGTTCGGGACGACTGAAAGTCAGTTCGCGACACTCATTCGGAGTATGGCCACATATACCGCTGCTCGAGGGACACTACCTCGCCCCGAGATATCCCTCCGCTCGCAGCCCGGCTCGGGAGTCATCACGCCACCCAAGGACCTGCGTGAAGAATTAAATGCCTCACTCTCCCCCCACTAGACTACTTGCACTGCCATCCGCAAGCTGCCGACGGTGCGCTCAGCCATCGAAGGCAAAGGTCGGGATCATTCGGCGGAAGCTGAGCCGACATCAGTTTCATCAGCGGGGGTTGCTGAATAGTAATCCGCTATTAAGCAATGATAAAAATAATCCGGCTGAAACTATGCAACTTGAGGTTCAAAATAGTGTGTCGGCTTATAGTCCAACGAGGAATGAGTCAGATCAAGGCCGGATATTCACTGCTATTGGTTCCACGGAGGCCCGGGCTTTCGAATTGGGCCTGGCTTAGGCTTCAAGATTTTTATGCCCAAGCCCTAGGCCCACTCAAGCCCACCGCTGGGCCTGGCTTGGCTTGGGCTTTCAGAGCCTGGTATGGCCTGGCCTTGGGCTTCAAGCCAGGCCCTGAACGTCACTACTCACAGAAGGCGGGCAGTTAGTGCATCTAGCCCTATACATTGCAGACACACCTCCCCAATTTTTTTGGGGGCGCTCCGATCGTTATCGACGGTGGGAGAGCGCACGCAGTGTAGGGCTGCACCGTGCCCGTGACGGGCACGGCCGTCGATTCGACGGGTGTATGGCAGGCACGGCCGTCATTAGCTGCATACTTTGAAGTGTTCTGATTGGACTGGATATCAATGAAAGAGGTGTTAATATCAAATATCACAAATATTATTATTGGTAGCATTTCAGATAATTGGAGCTTAAAGGGAGTACTAGGACCTTTAGGAAAAATGTATTCAACAATATTCCTTATTTATTCGGTATTATCAGTGGTCCCCAACAAACACAGTCGTATTGAACAGGTCCGTACTCGTCAGTTGCTCCCCATTCGGCCCGATGAGGTTCCAAGCTCTCTCCCGACTCGGTCAGGCACCTCCTTCGGACCTTGCCTATATTTGGCGGCAAAGACAAGCGCGCGAGGGAGGACGACACGGACAACAGGAAGGCAGCGAAGAAGATCAGGGAGGAGATCGTGCTGCAGCCCGGCATGAACCTGCCTGTATCTTTTCACTCCCTTCTATTCGACCTGTGCGCACTTGACATCTACATGCCCTTATCCCTCTTCACTTCCCCAAACCTTGATCTCATCACCTGTTCTTCCGCGACGCTCACCACGAGAATACTCAACACACCGGGCCCTGGCCAGAAGCAGCCACTGGTCCCCGACACGGAGGCCTTCGAACAGAAGTACCTCAGAGAGGCCGACCTCAATCCCATACAATGAATAGTTGACTATAAATCCACATTAACTTGTTCCAAGTATGCAAAGCTGGGGAATGTGTACATATAGAACACAGTCAACTTCAACAGAATCAGCTCCATTGTTCAATTTGGACATACTGAGTCAGATCACGGTGCGTATATTGAATCCCTCCAAGTCGGAATATCTCTCGCCTGTACTTTTACCTGGCGCCCCTGGGGAAGGCTGGATAAAAGCGCCGCGACCAGGCACTTGCCGCGCTGTGGCTGTGTAATTGCCGCGGCACTGTCGCACACCTTCTAGCACCTCAACAAATGTACACTGAGGACTAATTTCGTTTTGGTATATGTTCGATGGGCAGATCATGGAGGATGGCTGGACCCAGTATTTTTTACGGTTTTCGCTTCCGATGATGTCGCTTACATCAGCAAATTGACAGATCACCTTTTCGGCCCTTTTCCACCTTTGTAAAAGGATGGAAAGGTACAAAAGGCGAAAAGGTCTTTCATCTTTTTCAAGACAGGTCCGTTACCTTTTACAGCTAACGACAGTACCAAAAGCGCGAATCAAAATTTTCCATTTTGAGCACTTTTTGATCCCCGCAAAAGAATTCGCCCTATCTCACTCAATCTTCCACCGGTTTGCAATCAAACCTATATAAATCTTCTGGAATAATTTATATGCAATTAGTGATAGAGTCAGAATTGCGAAAATTTCCCATTTTGGACTCCCTGGCAAGTAGGGCCCTCAGGGCAATAAATGCTGTCTGGGGTGCTCAGATCATGTCCAATTGAGCTAGTTTTTGGGAGAGGGACTTGTATCCAGTACGATTTGTGCCATAGAGCCGGAATTACAGTCACGGCGATAGTGTTGCCACGGCTCGGCTATGGCTGGCTCGGCTCGGCTTTTGATGGTTTGTAAGCCGTTTCCAAATTGGGAAAGCAGAGCCGCGATCGAGCCGCCGGCTTAGGACGGCTTTGGCTCGGCTTTGGCTTAAGCCACGACTCAGCACCAATTAGGAGATTCAAGCAGTCCTTCTGCATTTGCAGCCCGCAGGGGTCAGAGGACAAGTATAATACCCAGTTAGGCAAGGTTCACTCGCCCAGCATATAAAATTCGCAGTTTTCCACCATCAGCAAAGTTGTTGTCTGTAGGCTGTTTTCCAATCACATCAACAAATCGAACATCCAGACACGTAATCACCCCATAAAGACATTCTGAATGGATGGTGTATAATAAAATATCACTGGAATAGCAGCTCAGAGGTGTCAAGGTGTAGCGAGTCAAGTCGAAGCTCAAAACAAAAGCTTTAAAATTGATCAGAATGGGCTGTTTCGATGCAGCCAACTGAAGAAGCAGATAGTAAAATGGTCCAAAAGTCCATTTACTGAGGCCATAGGCTCCAAAAATGCTCAGAAGAAGGCAATTGCTAAATAGGGCCTGAGCCGTGGCTGAGCCGGCTTCAAGCCAGCTCGAGCCGTAGCCGAGCCGTCAAAGCCGATTACCTAATTTGGACTCAGCGGCTGGCTCGGCTCGGCTCGTACGGCTAGCGGCTTCGAGCCAAGCCGTGGCAACACTACACGGCGAAATTAGATGTCTGACCCCATTTGGAAATTACCATCAAACCCCGTCCTTTTCACCACTCCTGAGCTCAGTTGGGATTTTGTGCATTGTCGAAGTGTCAGATAGCACTCTGTATAACATAGAACTGCAGCACATAAATTTTCATTGAAGCCAGATTAGCACATTTGGTCAAAATTGAACAGTGGCTGTTTGCATTGTGCATGCAGCTCAGATTGATTCGATTTTTTTTTGGTCAAGTCTGTTACAAGCCAATGCAAGTATATTCATGTCTTTTTCTCACGAATTTTGGCCTGCCTAAGCTCAGGAGTGGTGAAAAGGACGGGGTTTGGTGGTAATTTCCAAATGGGGTCAGACATCTAATTTCGCCGTGACTGTATATATAATTATCCCTGAGTGTTTGGTGGTTCAGTCGGAGACATTTTGAGGTTGAAAAACATGAATGGAATGTTTCTACATGAGTTGTGGACAAAATGTGTCGCGGAGACAGCCGAGGAGCGTAATTGGTCCCCCTACCCCACAATCGGGTTTGCGCGGTCAACGACGCACCCGATACTAATTAGATCATGTTGCGTAACTATCACGATGTAATTTGCTTGCAAGTGCAAGTATTCTGATTCTTCACAACCACCAGCAATGAGTTGGTCTAAAATATTGGCCTTTCCTGATCTCTCGTGAGTCATGCTTTCAAATGGCAGCCCGGTGTATTGTATTGATTAGCTCCAGGTCATGCTTTTCAAAAGGTAGCCCAGTGTGCTGCATTGTTTAGATCGAGGTCATGCCTTTCAACTGGCAGCCTGGTGTATTGGCTGTGCAATAAGCCTGTAAATTACAGGAACTAAGTACTCTAATTGTTGACGCTCCTTACCAGACTGGACTCGGAGTTCTACCAGGACCCCAGACATGTACTTGTATGGGATGCAAGGAGACTCTGTAATGTTGAAGCTTCTCTTCTTGTGATCTGGAGAGCTCTGAGACGTCGAGGATTCACCAGAAAGCGGGTAAGTCAACCTCAATCATTCATTTTTTTTATTTAATCTCTATACCAATCTCAGAGAATGGTCTCGGTGCGTCTCCCTCCGTATTCTCGAAAAGTTAATGTAGTTGTTTCCAGAACTCGTATGGGAGCCTTCCGGGTGATTCACCATTTGGCACTATCTTCAACACCCGGCTGATCTCGGCACGAGTGAGGAATTTACTCATTGTTCAGCCTGGTGCTGCATATTGAAAAGTGTGACCCGGACACCAAACCACATTTTTCGATCGGTTTTGGTCCCAGCGATAGCCAGGGCAATTCCAGGCAGTTTAGCCTGCGAGAAACGTCAATATCTGGTCCGTTATGCGCTTGCTGTGACCAAAACAAGGTGCTGCATTTTGAAGAGTGTGACCCGGACACCCAAACCTCATTTTTTGATCGGTTTTGGTCCTAGCGATAGCCAGGGCAATTCTAACCAGTTTAGCCTGCGAGAATGTCCAAATCTGGTCCGTTATGCGCTTGCCGTGACCAAAACAATGTGCTGCATTTTGAAAAGTGTGACTCGGACACCCAAACCTCATTTTTCGATCGGTTTTGGTCCCACCGATAGCCGGGGCAATTCTAACCAGCTTGGCCTGCGGTGGGCGTGAAGGATGTGCTGAGTGGGCGGGGTGCGTGATTTTCTTGAAGGGTGCGCTGAGTGCGCTGAGTACGCGATTCGCAGCGCTGAGTGCGCGGGGTACATGATTCGCATGGGTGCACTGAATGTGCAGGGTGCGTGGTTCACGTAGGCGCATTGGATATGCGGGGTGCATGGTTCGCGTGAAGGGGTGCGTGATTTGGGTGCATGACAGTGATTTTGGAGGGAACACATTGTGAAAGTGTGACTCAATAAGTTTCTTTATTCAGGCCCTCGATTTGTTCTACGTCAAATCTCCTCAACTGGCCGAGAACTTGATACCCTGAACAAAGACAGCCCCACCGATAGCCAGAAAAAGTCGAGTGCGAGGCCGAACAATGTGTCGTTAACGCCAAAATCGGTCGAAACGCTGCAACCACTATTCCAGCTGCAGGAGTGATTCCACACTTTTGTTGAGGTGCTAGAATCAAAGGCCGTCATCCAACATGCCTGCTCGCCGGCTTTAAAAAAATTACTCCCAGTGCTACAGTGTTCCTGCTTGAAACCGAGATTTTTCGGAAGAAATTTCATTACATAATTAGATCAAAAAACACGGTATGTCGGTGACTGCAGATTTTCAATGCGAGCCTAACGCACCTACTCCCGAGGCAATCCGATCAAAATTGAGTCCGTGGCACCGGTTCTGCTGGAAACCATTGAAAAAAAAAAAAAATCCATCCGCGCCCTATGTTCCACAAAGTGCTGTAAGCCATTATTGTATTTTCCGTTCATTTTAAAGCGCGTGCTTCAATAACCTCCGATTTAAGCAATTATCATTCATTTTGAAGCCCGTGCTTCAATTACCTTGCGTCTTTATGTTTACGAGCGCGGTATCTAAAATTTCTTCAAACCCCTCCAATAAGTTCATTTTAGATACCCCAGGCATGGAAATAAATTTGCTATTTCTGCGCCGTCCTGTCCAGATGATTTGGGGCTGTTGGCATCGAGCCCGCGGGCCGGACTGCCAAATAGTCATGCGTTTCAAAATGCAAGACCTCAATAGAGTCAGGTGTTTCAAAATGAAGGCATCGTGAAAAAGGCAATAATGGTTTCTCGCGAAATCTGAGTACTGGGAGATGTTCGCAAAGGCCAGGGCTTTCCAATGCCAGATGCCCTTGGGTAACAGGTCTGAATTGTGCAGTTTGCGTTGCTTGTTGAATTTGAATGCTGGGCTTCAATGTGTTCGCGGGGGGCTCAGAAAAATAATTTGAATGCTGGGCTTCACTGCGTTGCTCGCGGGAAGCTCAAGGCAATAATTTGAATGCTAGGCTTCAATGCGTTGCTCGCGGGGAGCGCAGGACAATAATATGAATGGCGACTCGATGGGGTCGTTAGAGGGATGCGTTCACAACGCGCTATTGACTCGGTCTGACCCCGTCAATGCCAACACTGCCTCTTGGCAGTCCGTTAACTACATGGAGATGGCCAATGTGAGGAGTGAGAAGCAAGTGTCAGGCGTGTGGCCTGTGGAGTGGAAAATATGTTAGGTTAATGTGGCACAGCCGATCGGTGCATACCTGCTTAACACGTTCGCTGCATCGCTGACACAGACGGACGAGCCTTGGGCTGAGGGCATGAGCGGGGGCAAGTGCGCTGGGCTGTGAAGGCGGTGGAGCTAGCCGCGCGGGTAGACGAGAGCGGCAGCCTCATCCCCAAGCCCTCAAGAACATCCCCGACTCCGAACAAAACAGTTACCAATCGAAACAATGAAAGGCACGACCTTGATCTAAACAATACAATACACCGGGCTGGCATTTGAACGGCATGACCTCGAACGAAACAGTTTGGCCTCTACCACAGTCCGAAGCCCCTTGCTCAACGTGCGCTCACTGGAAATGGATGGCCCTGGTCCTTGCGCAATTTTGGGGTGGCTCAGACTTTTTGCATTTGGCCTGTGGCATTTGCACCGAACTCAACAAGCATCTGGGCATTTGAAAAGCATGACCACGATCTAAACAACACAAAACACTGGGCCACCATTTGAAAGGCATGACCTCAATCTAAACAATACAATACACCAGGCTGCCATTTGAAAGGTCAAAAGGCAGCCTGGTCATTTTTAGACCATTGAGAAGGTAATTTAAATAGGGTCACGCGGTTCAAAATGTAAATCAGTAATCGCGCGCTCCGTAAAGCCCAATAATGCCTCTGAGCGCGATCTGAGTGGCCGTAAATGTTCGCAGTGAGCAGGGTCATCGATTTCTGAGACGCGCGGCAAAGAAAATGGCCCTGGCACTTCATTGGAATTGAAATTACTTGCAGGATTTCAAAGCACGCATTGAAAATGGCCCTGGGACTTCATTGGAATTGCAATGGTTTGCAGGATGTCAAAGTCATACGGTTCAAAATGTGAACAATTGAAGGGGGAATAGGGTCATGCGGCTCAAATTGCAGACAAAGGCAAAATAGTAATTGCGCTCTGATAAGCGCAAAAATGCCTCCAAGCGCGATCTGAATGGCTGTAAATGTTCGCAGTGACTTCAAATGTATTGTGCAATATTGCGGGATCAATTTTCCTCGCTGAATAATATGGACAGCAGAGTTGTAATATGATTCACATTCACTATGCCGGTGTTTGAGGCCCTCTGGAATACCTAGAAGTACATCATAACAACAATCTAGGTCTTTCTGAGCACTATTGGGGGTATGGGACGTGTTCTGCACTCCAACAGCCAAAAACACCGAAATTTGAACAAATACATTGTCGCGGGGTGCAGATAAACATGAGAATGTGCCAGGCCCTCCGGCCCTACAGCGTGGATCGAATGAGCCCACTCCCAGGGAAAACGGTTAAGAATTGAGTCCAGGACAGCAATTCTCCCGGAAACTGAGTAAAATTAGAAAAAAATGGGTCGCCCCTACTTGTCATCAGAAAAAGTAACCGGAATGGGTGTACCGCTTGAGAAATCAGGTGGCTCTGGGCAAACTTGTACTCCAAAATTCCCCTGGGGTATCCTTTGATCTGACCTGACAGAAAACACCACCCATTCTGCTTTCCTTGTGGTAGAAAGCTGAGATTATGATAATCATTTTTTTGATCAAGGGTGTGATTTTTCTTTCACAGAAGAGGGACTTGCCGCGAATCGCTCGGTTTGATCTTCTTGCCCCTATCTGGTTTCTTGGATGCGCCGGCGGTCGAAGGAGCACTGGAGTATGGCGGTCCCAAGGTACATTTATTCCCGCCCCCTAAATATAGAGTTCCGCCCCGCAAATTTGCCTATTTTGGTAGTTCAACTTCCGCCCCGAACACCGGAGTTTGAGGCGAATTTTCATTCGCAGATATTTTGCCAATACATGGTGTTTTGGTGGAATATTGGCGAAATATTGTCTCAAATATTGGGACACCATTATTTCACGAATACACGGCGTTTAACTCACATATTATTGATATATTCGTTGCAGTTGGACTTCTCGAGAATTCGGATTTCGTGGTTTTCTGGCGCCGTCGCTTACATAATGACACATGCCGTCCTTCCTCCCTCCATGCACAAATGACGCGGCATCGACTGCTCTCTCACAACTCATTCTTTCCTCCCCAACTCTTGGAATTGTCTTCCTTGCATACCTCTCTAGCCCCACTCCACTTTTCTACTTGATATGATGCAAATTGCGCGCTCTATGATTGTCCCCACTTTCGACCAAGATCGCCGCGTCTCAGCCGTCTCGACGCGTCTTGAGGCCCAAATTGCACCCCAATCACCTCTTAGCAGCATACATCGTGTGTTCTAGCACTCCAAGCAGGTTACATGGACGTGAGGTGCAATGGCCACGACTTTGGTGCGTATTGTTAAACAGAAAGACAAAGGAGAGATCTGCAGCGGGTGTGACGCAGATGCCCATGGACAGAGCATCGACGTTGTGGGGGATGGAAGCGATGCGGGTGCGGGTGCGCGATGGTGCGCGGGGAATGACGACGGTGCGCGGGGAGCGAGGTGGACAGAAGCAGGTGCGGGCGCTAGGAGGTGCGAACCCTCCCTTCATAGACATGAGTAATGGCCGCATGTGCCTTATGCAGGCTCGGTCCCTCCTGTTTTCCATCGCCTTATTCCATCGCCCTCTCCACCCCAACTTGATCGCTATGTAAAACTGATCATTTATCAGGCCGACTTCCTTGCATCGCAATTTATCGTTTGATTTGTCTCGTGGTGCGTATCCCTATTGATTTGTTTTGGCTAGTGCGGCTTCCATTGATTCTCAGGTTTCCTGGTTAGGCTTCCACCCGATGTCACAGCACACCCTTTTTGAAGCGGCGAGCAGGCTTGACCTTGGTTACGAGTACGTGGGTACAAGGAGTAGCAGTATCGGTGAGCGGCCTCCGCAATTAGCACACAATGTTATTGTTATTGTTAATCAGCGGCTTTACGACTACAGGTATGCTGCAGTGACATCGATGGTGCGGTTATCCTTTCCTTGCATCCTCCTGCTAAAGAGTTATTCTAGATCTAGACTATGCTCATGCAAACATCTGGCTTTCCTCATTGGTGTGCGCAGCGACGCGAGGATGCATTTGCTAGTAAGTTTGCATATCTTCCGCGGCTTCGGTGGCGGTCATTTGTTTGTAGATCACCTGCCTTCATACTCACAACTCGCGGAATTTGCTACAGGTGGGTTTGTATCTTCTCCGTACGAACCGTTATACTGTCGCTAACTTTCTGTGCGGGCGCGGGCGCGCCGTATACACCGACAGTTCACATACGCTTCACATCGTCTTCCGTTGTATTGTGATCCGAGCACGGAGGAAGGCGGTGACAATAAAGGTCGCTCGGGAGCGCTCATCATGAACGGCGATATGGTATGTCTCCCCCATTTCGTCTTCGCTTACTCGCGACTTCAGCTGATCCCCACTGCAGATACAGGCTAGATTCCTTATGGACAGGTCTGGACGGGTACATGGTATTTATGTAGTGCATTTGTGGTAGCACAACTTGAATACATCTATCTTTGATTCTCGTCCAACGTGATGTAATGGTAGTTGAAAAAAAAGTGTCGATAATATGCGGCCAATATACGGCCAATATTCCGCCAATATTTCGCGGGAACAGCCTATTGTGGCAGAATATTGGCATGCCGATATTTTGGCTGCATTCTGCCTATATTCCACGGAAACACCCTATATTCGCGCAATATTGGTCGGTGAATATTTGCGTCAAACTCCGGTGTTCGAAAATAGCCAGTCCCACCGGGTCAATTTATTTTGCGTGGCACGGTATTTTCCCGCCCCGCAAACTCAAGTCCCGCCCCGCAAAAAGTTCCGCCCCGCAAAAACTTTAGCCCCGACCCATCAACGGCGAGCTCCTTGACACAGCTAAGGGATCATCCGGGCACTGTCCTACGTGTCAGTTTACTTTCTGAGTCTCGACGGCCGACTCACGGATGCGAACAGCGACTTTCGGTGCCCGGATGATCCCTTGACTGTATCAAGGAGCTCGCCGTTGATGGGACTGCGCTTCACAAAGATTTTGCGATTGTTTTTCGCCACAACAACATAAGGGCAATCATTAACCCTCGGGAACACCGTAATGAGCATCCATATAGTTAAAAACCCTTGGACCACCGTCTTTGGGTTTCAACATCTCACGTAACCACGAATCCGATCGTCTAAAGTCCCAGTCCAATCCGAACTCAAGATCGCGTCCTCGAGGATCCCTATAAACGGCGAGGTTAACGTCAGCCAGGTCTTATTTGACCTCCTTGGCCGTTGGACATCGCTTTTCGCGGTTTCCCGCTACTCTGTGAAGGAGGTAAGGAGGATTAGCGACGCCTATCTAGCCAATGCAGTGACACACATCAACACCGCTAACGAGTACTTGTATGGTGCCGACCTTCACCATTTTCTCAGGGGCTTTACCGGATGTCTATGTAGGACGGAAATTCAGCCGATAGAATCGACGGGATGGCTAACCTACCTTGCTCGAGCCGGCTTTAGACCCATCCAGGCCCTTATCTTTCCCACCGCGAAAGCCTGCATTGGTCTCACGATGGGCCTCCAAGTCCGTTGCCTTGTTCTGAAGACGTCCGATTTCGTAGGACGCAAGTACATCAGACATGCGGGGTTTTCTCCAGAGCTGTGTGATACTTCTTGCGGTGGTCGCGGGCTTGCCGCTTAAGAACTCGCAAGTCTGCCACTTCTCAGCCATTCCATCGTCTGAGGGCAGAATAAGAGGGTGAAAAAGAGAATAGGGGTGCCCACAACCGTATAAGAGGTTGTTAATCGTGGAAATTCCGAGTCCTTGTCTCGCACCATTTCTCTCCCACTGGCGCCTCACCCGCCGATGCGCCTGGTTGGGGTTGAACCACGGCTAGTGGTGCAGGGAGGAGGTGGGGAAGAAATTTTAGGATCATCCGCAGTCCATTGACTTAGACTTGGGTGGAATTCTGGGCCACAGAGAGCCGCTTCACGTCATCGTTCTTGGATTGAGGAGAAGTCACGTATTCGGACCATTCGGGCTAATCGCACCGGGAATGATCCAGTTGCGTGTCGTTGGAGTCTGAATCTCATTTGAGAAGATGTATGCTGAAAGAGAGCACGGAGATATGCTCAGAGGATTGATGGATGCACCGGTAACTTGGTCAGTGGTGGTGGGCAATCGATTGGTCCATCAATTTGTTCCCACGATCAGTGACCTGGCCATGGTGTGAAGTAGGCTCGTGACCAACCGCGTTCGCCAAGCACGTGGCTGCGCTTATCACGGTTGGCGAAGCGGCTGGGATCACTGGTTGGTGTTTTGGCGTGAAAGTAGGTTTTACAGTGGGTGTAAATGGTAGTCGGCAACCCGGCCAAATTCAAACTCCGACATTGGCCCTGATCGTGGTCAGAAACGATTTCTCCTTATACACACATTTTGAGCACTACTTGTATGATGAAAATTAAATGGCAGGACTATGTCAACATGCTCTCTATTGAGCCAATTTTTGAAAACATGAATGGAAGTGTGAGAACCGGCTATTCTGACACAGAAAAAGCTGTATGTTGAGAGAACTAAGGCAAAATTAGACATTTCGCCTAATAGACCTTTTTGGATTTCATCGGTTCGACATGATTCCTAGCACCGATACAGCTACGTGGTACGTAATACCCAATGAAAACAGGGCGTGGCTGGCATCGCCTGGATCTGCTTGTCGAGAAATATTTTGATATATTGTTATTCCATTCGGAAGGGTTGAGATCTCAGGCTAGGTTCAGAAAATATTCCGCCGGTGGTTAAATTCTCTGTGCGCATCCCAGCAACCCCATTCACTCAGGAGGCATCCGTTTCAAGCAATAAATCCATACCCATTCCACTTTTGCACGGTCTCCAACCAATGAGTTGATTCACGTGTCACCCTTGCTCGAAATCCTCGTCGATGGGTAAATCGAACCCAGATGGAAGAAGAGACATGTTGTATTGGGGCTGGATGTAATCATCAACGGCCGGTGCATAACCAGGCCCCTTTGGCGTAATAAGGCTACTTAGCCTTCTAGATAAGTTTTCGTACTGCCATCAAAGATGCGAATCGGGGCAAGCGGAACGCGCAGACGACCGAACCCATAAGTTTTGTGTATGTAACGTATGGCGTACAAGACATATTAGTAAATAATCCCGCAGTGGGCGCAAGCCAAGGGAACCTTCCGCCTCTTGGGAGTAGACGTCCTTTGGGGACGAAATTCGTCGTACCTGGGCAAGGCGGTTTGGCAGATATCACTGCTAGAAAGCCAGGAAGATATGTCTAGGCCCGTACTGGATCGCTCGGGGATCCAAGATGAGGACGCCTGAGATTTAATCCAGCTTAAAAAGAGAGCGTAATCCTGAATTTGAACCTGTGAAACAATCAGACGTTGGGTCATGAACAAGTTGCATCGGACCTAAACAGAATCCTGATCCTCGTCCCCGAGCTTAGCAATCCTCGCGCCAAAAACGCTGCCAATATCGGCATTTTCTTCTGTTTTGGGTGCATCTAAGGGAAGGGGGCCGCCGGGACGTGTTTGAAAATGAGGAGATTTCGAGGATCGGGAGAGAGTTCGGCAGGTGGCCGAAATTGAAGGCATATCCGGTTCAATCGGCATTGGTATGATCGGACCCTGTTTCTTGTTTTAATCAACTACACGTTGTATGGAGCTGACGCTAACATGCACATATCTCGTGTCCGAAGCGTAGTAAGATATGCGGCGAGTCGCGTGGCTGACTCAGATGAAGCGCCGATTGTGCACTTCCTCCAGGCGATTTACAGCTGTTCCACAAAACCTTGAGACAAACGCCTTTTTTTTTGATCCGCTTCCCAAAATGGCTTAGGCCAAATTTGGATGTTTAGGCCTCGAGGGAATGCCAAACAACACGCTCTCCTCATCGTGCGACGTCTCTGCGCCTCGGATGGCGAAAGACAAAGAGGTACAGCGTGTCGATGATGATATCCACGACATTGTGTATGGTTTGGCCCCCGCTGGTGCGTGTTTGAAGCAGCACAGGGCCTCCACCCGCTAACCGTGACACTGCTCTTTCACAAGTCCGCAAGCGTTGGTTTGGATACAATCCCGAGTCCAGCAGCTCCAGAAAAGACAAATATGACATTCTTTCATCCCCCGACAAGCCCACGATCTCCTCGAGTAAGAAATCAAAGAAGCGCAAAGCTGATCGCGATGAAAACGACAACGAACCTGAAGCCGACGACAACGATTCCCTGTCCGATTCTGATATGGAAATTGTTTCCACCAAGAAACCGTAGAAGAAGCGCTAGGGTTCCCTTCCTGCAGCTGACGATGATGACGACACTGTCGATATGTCGGTCTACCTCTATGTCGAACCCCCCCCTCCACCTGTTCTGAACGTCCGCAAGACCAACTCGAAACCCCTCCCGTAAAAACAACCGACCTAGGACCATTCGAATTCAAATCCATCTTAGCAGACGGATGTCAAACCAAACCAGGGAATCTTGCCGTGAACTCGATGAAATGGAAATTCGATCGTCCCGGTAACGCGGCCAAGAAGGCGTTAGCAAATGAGTCTGCATTCAAAGTGATGATCAAATCACTGAAGGACCGCGGAAAGGACTATGTCTTTTCCATCTACATGCTTCCCCCGACGGTGGTGAAGGAGCTGGTGTGTGATCCGAAAAATCTTCCTATTCTGTCTCCTGATTGCTGTAAAGATGACGGCGATGTGGACACGCGTGGTGCTCCGTTGGATTTTCAGTACGACGTGCCGGCTTCTGTCAAGTCCGTGCGTGAGCAAATCGTGCGTGGTTTCTTGATAGCACTTTCTGTCTGTAATAAAACCCTCTTACAGGCCTCTATTGATGCTGCGTCTAGCCAAGACCTCAATGAGCTTCTTGAAGAATATCCGATCGATAATAATCCTCTTTTTCCCGGCAAACGCATATATCACAACGAAACTGGATATTTTGATTTGACGGATATCCGGTTGCGGGTTTGGGCCGTTGCTAAGGTATCTTCCAGGTTTCTGTTACGGAAGAGCACTCATATCTGTATGTAGGCCAGCGACACTGCTACCCTCGAGAAGCCACCTCTCTCTAGCCATTTTTCCAGGAGTCAAGCAATTCACCCTCCTCGTCACTCCTCAGGACTTCCTGCTCTGCCTCCCCAGCCTGCCCCAAACCCACCGAACCCACTCTTCAATCCTCTTCTCGGCCAACCACCAATGATGCATCAATATTCTTACACCCATATCAGCAGCAACCCGTTCCCAATGCATTCGGCTATCCATACATGCCCCATTGGGCTCCTCCGCCCCCTCTCGGGCCACCGCCACCCCCCGCTCTCCCTCCCCCAGTGGCAGAATCGCGCCCTGTGGAGCTTCCACGTGAAATCTCCTTGGAAGAATATTGTCAGCGTTACAAGCTCAGCGCTGAAGATCGCCGTGTGTTAGAGGAATTCGGCTACATTCCGGGAGACGACGGAATCAAGGATCTTGACGACGACACATGGAGAGCTACGAAGGTATTGCCGTTAGCGAAAGGTCGGATCCTCCGCCAGCATGCATCGTTTCTGAAGGAATTGGGCAATGAACTATGGGATTGAAAATTCCTTTCGTTTTGCTGGTTTGTAACGCTTTTTCGAGCTAAAATACACTTGTTATCGATCATACACGTCACTTGTACACTAATCAGTACACAATTCAACAATATTCAACGATACCCCGCGTGTATGAACCAGTTACGAGCCATCTCTGCTGTGATACATCCACAAGCTTCCAGAATTGCAGCATTGGGATCCGCCGCCGCTAGTATTTCGGCACCGTGACGGCGCATGTATACCTTGACTGATAAGTTGGAATGAGTAGTGAATATCTCCCAGGACACCATCAATACTCACGAGTACTAAAAGACTCTTCGATGGGGTTCAGGTCGGGGGAGTAAGGCGGAAGGTAGAGCAGAATCGATTCTGTCAAAATTGTGTCAACTCTATATCGCGAGAATTCTGAGGGCGCACTATTTGCAGCAACCAACTCGAGCAACGTGTCATTGTGGTGAATCCGGCAATTATCGAGGACCAGGACACTGTGCTTTTGTGGCCATTCGTTCATCTGAGGTAACTGAAACACAAAAATAAGCCCAATTATCGGTCAGAGTTGATATGCATACAGTACCACTTGTTCCGCAACAAAATCAAAAAAGTCCCAAGAATCGAACGCACCAGGCAAGACCTTCACTGCTAGGTACCCTTCCTTCGACATGGCTGCTCCGACGGTGTACCCGACATCACGACCAAAGGTGCATGCATCCGTCGTGGCACGCTTCCCCGCAGGTGCTCTTCCATATCTCCGCGCCAATGTGTGGTCGTTTTTGCTTGTCTCATCGGCAACGATCAGCAGATCGCTGTCCCCATCGAGCTCGTTGTTGATGACCTCCCAGTAGTCGTCGCGCTGTTGCCGGTCCCTTTCGCGAGCAATCTTATGAAGAAGTTTTCGATTGAGACCGACATCGTCGAGGTTCTTCTGCAGGGCGAAGATAGAAATCACGATGTCGTGGTGGAAGGCGAGCCAGAAACGTAGCTCGTCCAAGTAGATATCAGGATCTTTTTGATAGATGTCATAGCAGGCCGTAAGGACAGCGCGTGTGATGATGCGCGGGCGCCTGACGAGTGGTGAGGGCGGTCGTACGGTGCTTCCGAGCTCTTCAAAGAGCTTCTTCCAAACTGGCATGAGAGACGACAAGATCCTGCATGATATCTGACTCCTCCCAACCAAGTTCCCACAGTCTGAGGGCAGCATCTTTCAGATCCTTGCTTATTTTGCGATAAACCATGATGAAAAGTGACTCTGGGTAGAGGAGCGAGCAAGACGATGGTGGAAGTGATGGACGACACGTTGTTTGAGCGCCGGCTGCAGCCAAACATCCAAATTTGGCCCAAGCCATTTTGGGAAGCGGATCAAAAAAAAAGCCGTTTGTCTCAAGGTTTTGCGGAACAGCTGTAATGTTTCCAGGACAGCAGACAGGGATGTGTGAAGCGAAACGTCAGTGTTCTCTGCCGCCTGCACGGGTGCTGAGCAGAGGGGAGTGAAGATCACGTGAACGACTGTATATGTTTGGGGGAGGCTTAGCATGAATTCCAGAGAAAGAATCTCCCAAGTGCAGAGGTATCTCAGTGAGGTACAGCTATTCCGGTTACTTTCCGACATAGCGAGAGAGAGGCATGGGAGAGAGAGTCAAAAGATTCGGGGGCGCACCAACATTGTCCGTATTTGGTTTTGATGCGCACGGACCACCCCTTTTCCGCTAGCTTCAAGTTCCACTTCCCTTCCCGGGAACCTGCATCGGCCGAATTGACGATAAAAATTTGCCCCAATGTCAGAAATAACCTCTGCATATATAGCATTTCTATCAATCTTTTCTGCAGTTTCCTAAGCAAAATGAAATAGGACACGCACCGGGTGATGCACAGACGCAGGGTTGCGATAAAAATGGCTAGGAGTGTCCAAATTATTGCTCGGACGAGCTCCGCGAGCAAAGGTTCAATACAAATGACCTGGAAGTGTTCAAATTATTGCTCCGACGAGCTCCGCGAGCAAAGGTTCAATACAAATGACCTGGAAGTGTTCAAGTTATTGCTCCGAGCTCCCTGCGAGCAAAGGTTGAAAAACAACAACCCGCGAGGCAATGCGCGAACCAGAAAAGTGGTTCCCTGCAATGAAGGCCGAAGTCGATCAGCTAGAGAGCCGGGATGTGTGGAAGCTAGTCGACCTACGAGCGGGCGAGTCCTCGTCCATAAGCGAGGAGTTTGGAATCTTTTGATCGCCTTTGCTCTGGGCTTCTGCCTCGGGAAACTTTGAATCAAAGGTCAACGAGCTAGCGCTATGAACACTCACACGCACATCATCAGTTGGCAGCCCGGCCTAAGTAGACCGGTAACCGATCTGTCTACAAGTCGTTTAATTTACATGAGACCCGAGCGATCACGTTTTGATGGCATTTTTGGCACGAAATTTCATGGAATACATTCAACCGGGGAGGTATACGCGAGGGAATCCCTGAATAATGTTTGAAAAATCACGCATGACACCACCCATCTCAGATCCTCGCCATCAAGCTGTTTTCAATGCTCGTCAACTCTATGCCGGATGAACGAACCAACTATAACCTCACTTGGTTCAACTCCCCATTGCGCGGAAATCAAAAGCCAGAGACGCTCACCGATATGATCGAGGTTGGCGAGTGGTATGGCAAACATGTGGTACGTCTCATTTAATGCTCGCACAACTTCTCTGATCAACTGTTCGAAGAAAACGCCCGCGGTCAACAAGAAACCGTTCCGGCCTGTCGTTAAGTTCCGGAATATTGACGAGAAAGTGTTGAAATCCGTGCAAAGCGGTCGGAAGTCCTCGGATTCCGACGCGGAGGGGGGTGAAGTATCCGAATCCGACAGCGAAGGAGAGGAGGAAAGAGAATGTCAAGCTCCGACTTTTGGGCGTGGAATCCCATCGCTCAACGGTCGATCTGTGTGGCACTACTCCGGAAGGGGAGAAGTGATCTCGCGTCTGTGGTTCTCGTCCATCCTTGTAGCGGGGTTGGCTCTCATCATTGTGATATATATGACGACCAAATTCTCCATAATGAACCGTCTTTACGAGGCCATGAGTCGCCGTCAGACCCCCCCTACTCAGCAGGAGATCTATCTGGCCCGGGGTGCTACCAGAAAAATCTATACGAAGTTTGCTTAAACCTTCAACTTCCCGGCGGGAAACTGCGATTAATCAGTGATTTGTTGAACAATCAATGCTCTCAAGCAACTCCGGCAAGGAAACTGTTCAAACGGTTTTCAGGAGGTGCGGGAGAGGCCTTGCCCTTGCCCTTGCCATTGGCGGGCTTGGGGTCGAAGAAGTCCTCGAGGTTGGGCTCGTCGTCCTCGTCGTCGAAGAAGGATGGCAGCTGAAGGGTGTGGGCAACACTTGCCTCTTCAGCCATTGGCTTGATCCACCGGCGCGGAGAGAGCCGTAGCCGATGCAGCTGGAATCGGAGCGAGCCGGGGGTCCTGCCGCGACAGAAAAGGAAGGAACGTTGATCAGCGTGGGCATGGTGCTCAGGGGGACAGGCTCGGGAGTGGTTGACATTTGTGAGAAGGTGGAGAGAGAGTTTCAAGAGAGTAGGGCTTTTTGGATTTTTGAGAGGTAAGAGGAGAGCGATATTTTTCTTTTGGGTGTGGGATTTATAGCACGTGGGTCTAGCTAGTGGACAGCCACTGAATGACAGGCTTCGATGACAGGAGTCGGGCCGAGAAAATTAAGGTTCAGGTAAGACGCACAATATATATGGCTACTGGCAATGGCAGTGGATTTTGATGGCATCACCGTGCACGTCCTAATGCGGAAGCACTGCCAAAATGTGAGCACCAATGTATCAACCTGGTATAATATCAAGGGATCTTCCTATAGCTGCATCTCATAGCTTAAAAATACTCATAAATCATTTTACATGTATTCTTGGGAACATATCTTCTTGCACTACTCTCTGGCCAAAATTGGCAAAGGAGGCTTAAATATTGCAAGTTTTTTTCTCAAGAATACATGTAGAATCATTCAAAATAATATTTGGGCCTATATCCGGCACCATATAGGGTTCGTGGGAGCCCGTGGTAGGTCGATCTGGATCAGCAGCACAGACAGTGAAAGCTGAACCAGACAGAGATGAATTACCCAGCGCAACTCCAGAGCCATTTTCTGAGGTGTGCGCACCGCCAATGGCTAGCCCTGATTATGCCCGGCATTTTCAGCCAAAAAAGTCTGTCTGGAGGCATTACTGACCTCTCTAGCGTCCAATCAGAGCCTTGTTTTTTCCCAACTTTATTATTGCACATTTTCAAGTATTGCAATGCCTTACATTTTCAAATGCGTGACTTTATTGCACATTTTCAAACACGTGATCTGAGTGCACATTTTCAAACGCGTGACTTTATTGCACATTTTCAGATGCGTGACTTTATTGCATATTTTCAAACGCGTGATCGTATTGCATATTTTCAAAAGCGTAACCTTATTGCAAATTTTCAAACGCGTGACTGTCTTACCCTTCTTTACATTTTCACCTCCAGTGCGACTCCAGAGCCATTTTCT
The DNA here is from genome assembly GCA_029378395.1 of Mycena leptocephala. Classification (NCBI taxonomy): domain Eukaryota; kingdom Fungi; phylum Basidiomycota; class Agaricomycetes; order Agaricales; family Mycenaceae; genus Mycena; species Mycena leptocephala. The sequence goes on from JARJLF010000459.1 coordinate 100,947, forward strand.
GAGGCCCGCACACCGCCAAAGGCTAGCACTGATTATGCCCGTCATTTTCAGCCAAAAAAAGTGCGTCTGGAGGCATTATTGATAACTTTTTCATTTTTAATGCAAAGCCTTGCATTTCCAAACGCGGGACTTTGTTGCCCATTTTCAAATACATGACCATATTGCCCTCCTTTACATTTTCACCTCCAGCACGACTCCAGAGCCATTTTCTGGGGCCTGCACACTGCCAATGGCTAGCACTGATTATGCCCGTCATTTTCAGTCAAAAAAAGTGCATCTGGAGGCATTATTGATATCTTTTTCATTTTTAATGCAAAGCCTTGCATTTCCAAATGCGGGACTTTGTTGCACATTTTCAAACACGTGACCGTATTGCCCTCCTTTACATTTTCACCTCTAGCACAACTAGAGCCATTTTCTGAGAACCATGCACCGCCAATGGCTAGCCCTGGTTATTCCCGTCATTTTCAGCCGAAAAAACTCTGCCTGGAGGCATTATTGACCTCTCGACTGTCCAATCAGTGCTTTGCATTTTTATTGCAATGCCTTACATTTTCAAATGCATGACTTTATTGCACTTTTTCAAACATGTGACCGTATTGCCCTCCTTTACATTTTCACCTCCATCACGACTCCAGAGCCATTTTCTGAGGCCCACGCACCGCCAATGGCTAGCCCTGGTTATTCCTGTCATTCTGCCTGAGAACCTTCGAGTCTTGTTTTCTCCTTTCGGGCAGAGCAGAGGTATCCTTGAGGGCAAACAGGCGGAAAGTGTGCAGTTTCATCCCACATACCATTCGCGTTCATATTGGCCATCACTCGGTAGTCAGGGATATAAGTCGGTCAAAGCGTGTTGCTTGCCTATTGAGAGCATTAGGAACTTACCATTGGAGCAGTATGAAGTCCAATGAAAGCTTGGGATGACCTAGGATGGGCTAGGATTCATAATGAACTGTCATGACCATCAATAATTGATGATGAAACAAAGTCAAACTTATACAAACCTGTACTTTGTCCAACACTGGCCACCAAATATTATTGACCTCTTTAGCATCTGATCAGTGCCTTGTTTTTTCCTGACTTTATCATTGCACATTTTCAAATGCGTGACCTTATTGCACATTTTCAGACGTGTGACTTAATTGCACATTTTCAAATGCGTGATCTTATTGCACATTTTCAAACACTATTGCACATTTTCCAACACGTGACTTTATTGCACATTTTCAAACGTGACCTTATTACACATTTTCAAATACATAACCTTATTACATATTTTCAAACACATAATCTAAATGCACATTTTCAAATGCGTGACCTTATTGCACATTTTCAAATGCGTGATCTTATTGCACATTTTCAAACGCGTGACTTTATTGCACATTTTCAAATGCGTGATCTTATTGCACATTTTCAAACGCGTGACCTTATTGCCCACCTTTACATTTTCACCTCCAGCACGACTCCAGAGCCATTTTCTGAGGCCCACGCACTCACTGCCAATGGCTAGCCCTGGTTATTCCCATCATTTTCAGCCGAAAAAACTCTGCCTGGAGGCATTATTGACCTCTCAACTGTCCAATCAGTGCTTTGCATTTTTATTGCAATGCCTCACATTTTCAAATGCGTGACCGTATTGCCCTCCTTTACATTTTCACCTCCAGCATGACTAGAGCCATTTTCTGAGGACTGTGCACTACCAATGGCTAGCCCTGGTTATTATTCCCATCATTTTCAGCCAAAAAAACTCTGCCTGGAGGCATTATTGACCCCTCTAGCCATGTCCTTTGTGACCTCTACCCAATATTTGTTGCGCATGCTGCTCGCCGGCCCTGGGCAAAAAGTGGGCAGATTTAACCGAGATTTTCAATATTTTGTGAAGTTGACCCCGATTTGGCCAGGGCGCAATACAAGTCCCCCTGTTGTGATACAACCAATCAGGGCTATCCATTGGGGGTGCGTGTACTTCAGAAAATGGCCCTGGAGTCGTGCTGGGGAACGTGTTTGAAAATGTAAGGCATTGCAATCCGGTCGCGCGTTTGAAAATGTACGGCATTTTTTAGTAATACAGTCACGCATTTGAAATTTAAAGTACTGATTGTATGCGAGAGAGGTCCATAATGCCTCCAAGCAGACTCTTTTTGGCTGAAATGACTGGAATGACCAGGGCTATCCATTGGGGGTGCACGCGCCTCAGAAAATGGCTCTGAAGTCGTGCTGGGGGGTGAAAATGTTAAAATGTAAAGGAGGGAAATACGGTCACGTGTCTGAAAATATGAGGCATTGCAATACGTTCACGCATTTGAAAATGTAAGGCATTTTTTAGCAGAACAGTCACGCATTTGAAAATGTACTCAGATCAGGAAAGAAATGACTTAGCTACGGCGCTACATAGTGCTATGATAGCAGCTGGTAGCTCTCGGAGTTTCATAGCCAAGTGTTTTTTTCCGCCGGGTGTAAAGCATTGATTGGATGTTAGAGGGCTATAATGCCTCCGAGCAAACTCTTTTTGGCTGAAAATGACTGGGATGATCTGCTGTCCATTGGGGGTGCGCGCACCTCAGAAAATGGCTCTGGAGTCATGCTGGGGGTTGAAAGTGTTTGAAAATGTAAGGCATTGCAATACATTCACACGTTTGAAAATGTAAGGCATTTTTTAGCAAAACAGTCACGCGTTTGAAGATGTAAAGCACTGATTGGATGCTAGAGAGGTCAATAATGCCTCCAAGCAAACTCTTTTTGGCTGAAAATGACCGGAATGACCTGGACTATCCATGTTTTATATACTTATCCCATGGCTACATGTATGGATTGTACTAGGGAGAGGACGGCGGGTGAGAGAATTCAACACTGGCGAGCAGTGAAAGGCGAGGAAAAGAGAGGAGCTCTTTATACTCGCTCGGTGTCCCGGATGCCACTCGCGCCATGCGGGGCAGTACGCTACTTGCGCTGTGGTGCGCCCAAGCAGGAATTATGGCCCCGCTCCACATGCAGACGGGGCAATCCACTCGTGCAGAGCGTTACGCTGCGTGTACCGTGGAGAGCACAGCAGGAAGTATGGCAGCCCCCCATAAAGCTCAAGGCACTTCACCCCAGCATGGGAAGGGTGCGAATATCCTCGCGATGACCAACATAGCTCGCCTGTTAGACTTGAGTAAATAATATTTAAACCCGATTTTTCAGTACTAGCTAGTCCTTCAGAGGTGAGAAATGTGTGAAAATGTAAAGGAGGTCAATACGGTCATGAGTTTGAAAATATGCAATAAGGTCACGTGTTTGAAAATGTGCAATACAGTCCCGCAGTTGAAAATGCAAAGCACTGATTGGATTCTAGAGGGTCAATAATGCCTCCAGACAGACTTTCTTTGGCTGAAAATGACGGGAATAACCAGGGCTAGCCATCGGTGGTGCGCACGCCCCCGAAATAGCTCTGGAGTCATGCTGGAGGTGGAAGTAGGGTACCCATTTTAAGGGTCAAATTAAGGGTTATTTCCCAAAATAGAAAACGGTGCTGCGGCATTGAAATCGTGCAGAATGAGGTCTACATGCGTAGTTTAAGCCTTGTAGTCATCTCCTGAACCCTCCTGAGCACCTGCATCGGGCTGTTGGTCGCTGTGCTCGGCCGCAAGAAGCTCCATATACAGGCTTTCTTCGGAAACAACGCGGTCTCGACGAGTAAGCATGATGGGGTTCGAGATAATACCAGCAAATATACTACCTACCGACTACCTACTGATCATTCGAGACCGCTCACTTTATGGTATCTACACAAGCAAGAGAATGCGCCGCAATACCATGGGGTGGGAACTCACTTCAAAGGCGGTGAATCCCCAAACCAAACTATGACGCAAAAGCCGCAAAGTTCTCAAAGTTTGCAATTTGTGTGTCATCGAACAGAAATTGCAAAAAAGTGCAACTGGGTGGTTTCAAACCTCCACCGTAGTGACAACCAAGCAAAGATCTTGCGCACATTAACCACTGAGCCATATGGACATTGTAATGAGTTTTTGGTTATAAGGGTTAATAAGGGCTCAGCATCTATTCCCACTGATGTTAAGGGCTTAGCTTATTATCAATTAAGCCCTTATCAACTTATCGACAACACTGGAAGTGTGTGAAAATGTAAAGGAGGGCAATCCGATCACGCGTTTGAAAATGTGCAATAAGGTCACGGGTTTGAAAATGTAAGGCATTGCAATACAGGCTCGCGGTTGAAAATGCAAAGCACTCATTGGATGCTAGAGGGGTCAATAATGCCTCCAGACAGACTTTCTTTGGTTGAAAATGATGGGAATAACCAGGGCTAGCCATCGGCGGCGCGCGCGCCCCCGAAATAGCTCTGGAGTCGTGCTGGAGGTAGAAGTGTGTGAAAATGTAAAGGAGGGCAATCCGATCACACGTTTGAAAATGTAAGGCAGTGCAATACAGTCACACGGTTGAAAATGCAAAGCACTGATTGGACACTAGAGGGGTCAACAATGGCAGGAATAACCAGGACTAGCCATCGGCGGTGCGCGCACCTCACAAAATGGCTCTGGAGTCGTGCTGGATAATCGTCGGACTTTCAATTCTCGTGTGGCTACTTTCAGGCGAGTAAGTCTGTGTTCGTTCATTGTGGGCGCCGAGAGCAAGGAAGCGTTGTGGCAGTGCTCGGCTATCGCGGTAGGGCTGCCACCCGTGCCCGTCACGGCAACGGCCGTCGATTTCACGGGTATTCAGCAACACGGGCCGGGTTCCTCAAGCTGTTCGTGTCGACGTAGTTTCTGGACCTTCGGTGGCTTCATCAGACGACGCCATTTGACATCAAGTTTGACGAAACAGACCGGCTTAAAGGGGGACCCGAGCCATTTGATGAGTTGGTGACCTGGGACGCGCAGACTGTCGTCCTCACGATGAATGCGAATGTCGACTCGGTGGATACAGACACGAAGATGGACATTGTTATGACGACGAAGGCGGAGCATGTAACCCATGGACAGATGTCCGGTTGACCTTGAACTGTCGTTTGTTCGATGCGAAGAAGTGAACGGCTTTGCGCGAGAAAAATATGTACTGTATGTTAAACCAGAAAACGGCGCTAGCTGGCTTGGTCGTGTTCGATTCGCTGAAAAATGATGAGATTGAAACTAACAAAAACGGAACCCTCATGCCGAATTCCATGAACGGGAACCACAATATTTTTCAAACGGTTGGTGCATTTCTAGTTCCCATCTTAACTGCTAGACCTCTCGATGTCTGCCTTTGGCGGAACTAAGAAAGATATTTGCGCAAGCAAAACAAGTCTTCAAAATGGCTCCATTGTCCTCACCTTCTCCATTGGTGTGTTACTCCCAATCCAATTCATCCCCATCGACCTTCCTCTTTACAATAGGCTCCACTGCAGCCAGATCCATCTTCTCGAAACAGGTACAGCCACACCGAAAGACGCTTTTTGAAAATTGAATTACTTTCTCTGAAGGAATGCCAGTGTACCCACAATCGGTCTTGGATGTCCTTCACTTTTCTGTTAAAATGATTGGATTCTCACTGCGCCCCCAATCCAGGATGTTTCCGAACCTGTAACGCAGCAACAGCTTCCACTTGCGCAGTTGAATTTTCTCACTGTTTAAGACACTACACAGTAGGCAGTTACAGAGGTTACCTTTAACAGAGCAACAGGACTTCGAGGACCCACCGATTATATGTGCGACTAATGTCGTTCAGGATCTCGTGAATCGTCAGCTGACATTGAATCACGCCAATCTTCGTTGACGGGCGATGCATGATTACCACTCCAGAGATACTTTAACGGTCGCCATTTTCGGACAGTTTACAAAGACGAACCTGGCAAGTGAGATCATCGGCGGGAAAATTACCTTTATGTGTCTGGATGAAAGTTATGGTCTCGGACAACATCGCACTGGAAGCAACGGTTGTCAACGGGGCCGAAGAATTTTGCGGGAGATCCACTACTCAACAGATGAAAAGGGGTGCAGGTACGCTGATTGTGCGTGTGTCGAGATTAAGAGTTCCAATGTTGGAATACATCCTCTGAGAAAGGACCTTGTGCCTATCGTCCCCATGGTGTCGACCTTTGAATACATTGCCGACACTGGCTTGAAATATCATGTCGGCCGGAAGCAACTGCCGCTATTGCCAGCATATGCCTACACGGATTACAAGGCTCAGGGAAAGTGCTTGCAGCGAGTAATCGTCGGCCTCAACGGAGCAGGGTCGCTACAGAGTCTATATGTCGTGATTTCCAGAGGTACATCTCTGAACGCGCGCAGCACGTTCAGATCGACCACACTGTACGGCCGCTTCGGTCAGGACGTCCGCGACGAGTTGCAAGATTAGAAGTACTGGACGCTCGAACTAGGACTGAATACGAGCAACTCATTGTTCGTCCTTAAGGCCTTAAATGAGACTCCGGGGAGCTTTAATGATTTAAAAAGGGTAAGGCCTTAAATTTAACGGCAGTTTAAAGGCCTTAATGTAAAATTTCCATGGCTACCAGCGACGAGAGCGGGGGGCTTCTGAGGGCCAAAAATGCTGTGAGTTCAGGATGAGCCCACAGAACCCCCACTAGCAGGCTGCTCCTCATCCTGGTGCCAGATTGAATATCAGTCAGTAAGAGTTCTTTCCCAACGTCAATGGTACCGTCAGTTCTTTTTTTTGTTTCCCGACCCAAAAAGCCATCACCGGCAACGAGCTCATCCCCGTCAACGTCGTTGAATCAGTGAAACTCTCCAGTGACGTGATGAAGTCCCTGACATTGACATTTCCCAGCACACTGTTTTTACAAATTTCTGTGCCATACGAGTACTTGTGTCCCTGAGAAGTGAACACAGCACCAGTTTACAGACAAAAAAGGGCGGCTCGTTGTGCTGATTCGATCTGAATTGTGAACAAACCAATGCCACCCGTCGAATACAGTAGTTTACATTTTGAACCGTGTGACCCTATTGCCACCATTCGGACTCTAGGAGTGATTCCACAATTTTGTTGAGTTCCTGGAATCACGGATCGGCATGCAATACACCCTCTCGCCCATTTCCAGGACCTAATATACGGTTGAAGATGATTAGTGATTGTGGCCCCGGCTTGAAGTATTTCGGGTCTGGGACTGGCATATCCATGATCAGGGGCCCAAAAAACCCTGGCATGTCCACACACCCAAATTCCCTGGCCGCTGCTGATACGGAGACATGAGCTCGAACGGACTGCCATCAGAACCGGTTCATGGGGGAGATCTCCAAAGCCCTTGCCTGGTAGATCTCACTATTGCTTTCACCTTCTAGTACTAGTGTGAAGTTGTATTGCAATGAATGCACGCATTGATGCCTCTTGTGAGTGTCATAGAGTGTTATGAGCTGTTGGTTGAGCCCATGATGGGGCACTGCAGTCGGCGTTGTATACGCTGGAGGGGTTCGACTCCCCGCGTCCGCATTCCCACGTATCTTGCACTCTCGTTTTTTCATTCATGAATACAGCCTCTAAACAGAGCAGAAAGCGTACGTGCTGCACAGTGCACCGCTGTATCCATTGGTCTGACCGGGTAAATTAGCCATTTGACCTATTTTTACTGCGGTAGAGAAATGAAAATGGGGGATTGATTCAATCTGCGTGTCTAAATACATGGAAGCTGTGGGGCTAGGATATTTCGCCGCGTCCACAAATTGACGCCGCGTCACCGCCGCGTCACATGTCCGCATCGCCGCGTCCCAACACAAGATCGCCGCGTCTTCACTTGTGACCGCCGCGTCTTCACTTGCGACCGCCGCGTCTTCCTCTTACATCGCCGCGTGTCGCCGCTGACCGTTCACACACTTACGGTAATAGTCCCGGGTACATAGATGAATTCTCTGGCCGCCTACTTAACTCAACCACACACACGAACTACCATATGCTGGGTTTGCTGCCGCTCGCTGTCACCCCCCATCGCCCCATGATCCTTTGGCGCACATATAAAACATGCTACTTACTCGACGCATAGGAGATAAACTGGTTCACTGTTCAACATCTGTTGTCTGATTGCCGCTAGCAGGACCATCCACATCGTAACGGTAATATCATGGTCATGGAAATTTGGTACGGAAAAAAGATCGATCCCTTCTGACATACCCAGTAAACTGCCAGCCGCGAAGTGTCTTCTACCTGTTGAAGAGTGAAATGAAATCGAAAAGGGCCGTCGGGGAATCCATCCCAGCTCTTTAAATGAGCGCTGGACTGCGCAGCGTCCGTTTGAGACGATCGCTGCGGACCGGATGGTGGAAGGCGGATGATTCCACGGTCGCGAAGCAGTGGCGCAGAAAGCTGTTCAGCAAGTCCTGCTGCCGTGCGATCAATGTTAGGCTGGAATTGTCCGCAAGACTGTAAAGACATACCATTTGACTTTCGGATATCCTGCTCCTCCCGCACCCAGCTTTGCAGTTGCCCTGGAGGTGACGGCTGCATTGGCAAATACTTTATTTGGCATGGCCAGCACGCACCATCCTTGTCATAATAGGGCACAAGCATGCTTTTACCGCATTTTCGGATGGTAATCGGGTGACGCGGTGCCGCTGTACACTTCGCCGCGTCGCGCCGTTCATTACGTAGACTTAATATTTTCATCCAATTTGAACAGGGCGGTAATCATATAGTGCATGGCTTTCCCTCCACCATGAATTTGGGAAAGGGAAAGGGATGAGTCGGATGGAAACCGAGACGTTGCGAAGTGCACGTATAGTAAAGTTTAATCTTTCAGAATCTCAACAAGGGACTTGGTCTCGGCCTTCTTGGTGAGTAGCAAGTCCATGTAGTTCAGTGCTGTATGACATGTTCCCTCAGAAAAAATTCCAGGAGTCACTTTCCACACCTGTTTTTGATGGCACGGTGCGGAGAGGTGGACGCGGTGCCGCTGTGCACTTCGCCGCGTCGCGCCGATCTTCGATTAGACTTGTTATTTTGATCCAGATCCAACAGAATAACGGTTATTACCACAGTGACTTGCCCCAGACGTACTTGTGGGCATTAGAACCCTCGGGGACGGCGTCAGGAACGTGGCCTCGACAAGGTCTGTGGCTGTGTAGTTGAGATAACACTGGGGACGATGTACACTGATAATGGGTGTTGGTTAGTATGAGAGAAACAAAGGTTTGGAAATTGTTGAGAGATAACGGGAGAGGGAGTGAGTTTGAGTGGCGCCGCGACACCGCCGCGTCAAGTATGTTCATCGCCGCGTCGAGTGTGGGAACGCCGCGTCCAGTATGCTGAGCGCCGCGTCACATTTTTGACACGCCGCGTCCTTGGGTTGGGACCGTCGCATACCGCCGCGTGACGCGGCGAATTTACCGTCCACTTCGCCGCGTCCTGCCGCAGACCGCCGCGTCACTACCGCGTCACGCCGCGTCCAACTTACTTTTCATGGCGACAAACTCTCAACACACGCAGTCAACAAGCTTCATTCTTTCGCCATCCCCAAGGTGTAATCGGTGAGTACATCCTCTGTGTGTATGATCTAGCTACTGCTTACCTGAGGGCTTAGGTCGGGCCCAGAATATATTTGAGCCCGAGCCCTCCCGGGCCCGACCCAAGCCCGGGCTTTCAAGCCCGACCCGACCCCAGCATCACTAGGTGGGCGGAAATCGGTGGGTGCACCGGCCGGGCCGGAGAGGCAGAACATCCCAGGTCAGTATCCGGGTTGAAAGCGACCAGACGTACGCCCAGGCCACACTGGATTTCAATATCTAATGAGTGCAGCAGATTTCGGCTGCAGCCAGACGTGGGGCCGCAAACGCCTATATCTAGAGCGCGAAGGGCCTCCTGATGGGCCCGTCGCCTGCGCTGCAAGGGGACGGATATCACCAACGGAAGGCCGGCATCGCGTCGTTAATCGGCCTCAAGACGTTCACTGACCGTGTCATCGCCTACATCGCCAGCCAGGTAAGTGCCAATGAATTTGATTGGCGCGGTCTTGAGCGTTCAATATTCTTCAACTTCCTTCTCTCTGATCTTGAAAACCCTCTTGGGCACCTAGAAGCTCGTATCTACGCGTAAAATATCGTATTGTGCTCTGCCCAGAAAACAGACCAAAATAATGGCTGAAATAAAGTCAAACTCTGCCGGCTCTACAGGATGTTTTCCACAATTTCTTCTGTGACCAAAGAGTTCACAATGAGAGGATTCATGTCCCAAAAGATTGAGTCCATCAGGGAACTGGAAGGTGCTAAACGGGGCGGCGTCTCGCTTTTACGTTGTGCTTCCTAGTTCGCGACTGTACGTTCATGTCTTATATACAATTCCTCGGTCAAAGATGGTCTCAAAAACAGTTGTCAAAATTAAATACTTAAAAATTATTTCCGGTGGAGTTACCATATTTGGCAATGGGTTAGGTGTCCCAAAAATCTTCAAATTACCCATACTTGATGTCTTCTCTTTGGTCCGAGACGATTGGACCACATCAGTCTTTTGACATTTTGATTGCGGTGTTTCACGTGTTTTTTGGTGTTTTCGCGTTGCCCACCCAAATTAATTTGCGTGTTGCAGGGCATGTAGATAGGCAGTGTGGTCCACATAAAATACAGTGGTTGGGATGGACCCAGACAATCATTGGGAGGTCCAAGACCGGTGAGTTCGCTTGCCATTCTGATGATATCACGGAAGTTGTTTCGGTGTTGTCAAAATTACGGCAAAAATTGTTGGCGTTGTCTGTTTGGGTGTTTCAGGGCGTTTTCACGCGCTTTTTTGGTGTTTTTTGGTGTTGTACAACACCACAATCAATCTGTCAAAAGACCGATGCAGAAACGCGCTCAGAACACCCTGTTCACTACTGTAGGACAGACCACTATAGACATTGGGAATTTTCCAGATGCGAGGGACTTGAATTCAAACTCCGATGGTTAGTAATAAGCGCTCGCCTACCCCACGGTAAAAACAGGACTACATAGCCTTATCCCGACATGGGATATGCTCAAAACCTATTCGATATGACGATTATTCCATACGATATTATTCCATAGGTGGAAAGTTTGGCACGGCTCTGCAGTCGGCTTCCTATCACGGCCATCTTGACATTGTCAAACTGCTGCTTGAAAGCGGAGCAGACCCCAATATAAAAGGTGGGAACGCTCAATCCGACTTTGTCAGGAAAATTTGACTTTGTGGACTTGCATGCTATCAAAAATGGTCATTACCGCATGAAAGTACTTGAAAAATGAAGCATACTCGAATTTTTGTTCAGTTGATTTGATGCACATTTGAGCTCACACGAGGCTCTCAAGATCGCCATTTTGGGCGAAAATGGCCCAAAATGCTCTCAAATAGTAAAAGTGACCAGTTTGCAGCCGCAATTGTGAGCTAAAATGGGCATCGATTCGACTGAATTAAAATGCGAGTATGCCTCACTTTTCAAGTACTTTCATGCTGAGAAGACCATTTTTCAATAGCATGCAATTCCACAAAGTCGATTTTTCAGAATATGCCAAATATTTGTATTTCGGGACATTGAAGTAGGTATGGTATAGTTTTCTCGGTGCATATGAGCTTTAAATTACTGAACGTTCATGCTACAATTTTGTTTTAATAGATCTGCGGGGCGCACCTCAGAAAGTGTCTCCGGGACTGCTGTGGAATTGAAACAGTCGCGTTTTAACTGCAAGGTCATTGAAGCACGCGTTTCAAAACGAATGGTAAAGGCTTACAGTGGCGGCAAAAAGTAATGAGGGCACTCGTTCGGGCTCATTTCTTGACCAAATCACTCCAAATAAAATCTTACTTTTAACTTGCATTGATTATATGAGGTTGACATCCTGCAAGCCATTTTGATTCCATTGAAGTCCCAGGCTATTTTCTGAGCAAGCTGCGCGTCTCAGAAATGGATAGCCCTGCTCACTGCGAACATTTACAGTTATTCAGATCGCTCTCGGAGCCACTAATGTGCTTTGCAGAATGACATATCTAGATGCTGTTGATTTGTTGGGCCTGGAAAATTGCGGATATCAGGCTGAAGAAAAATTCCAGATTCAAACGCGTTCGAACCTGAATCGAACCTGAACCCATGTTCAAGTTCGAGGTTCAGGTCAGAAGGCCCAGCAGAGGAGTCAACCACTTGAAAAAGCGTATAACACCTCATCCTCCTCGAGTTTCAAGCCTTTCGGCATCGCCCCTCTCGTTGCTATGCTGCTCGTCGCCGTCGCCGTTCCCGACCGCCACCGGCTTATCAGCCAGGTACAACGCTTTTTGAATCCCCAAACCCCAGAATTGAGCGATAGGGATTTTATAAACCACAGCGAACAATCTAGTTGCCGCAGTGAGGATATCAGACGATAACCATCGGTCAACCAGCAGTGGCACAAAACGAGACAGGATATGTAGGGGGCCTAGTACTTAGGCAATTGTTGACTGCAGGCACTGCACCCGTGATGGCATGACCTCATGCTACGCTGATTTCGACCTGTTGCTCTTTGTCTCTATTGGACTCGCCTTTCGTAAATACCATTGAAAGTAAATATCGATCAGCACTTACCTTGTTCACGGTGCAAGTCCCTCCCCCCCCCCCCCCCCCCCCCCTGAGGAGCCTTAACTCCCAATCCGGATTCGTACAGTGACTTTGAGACTCTGATTGTTTGGTTGTAGATGAATGGCCCACATTCTAACAGATCTAAGCGTTTGCTCGACATTCAGAAACGAGTCTAAGTGATCGTTATTTAGCAGCCCACCGGTGTTGACACTGGAATAGACACAACCTCAAGCAGGTATCTTCGGTTCTGTACATATAAGTGCTTAGAACTCATTAATGCGGGCCTTGGGGCCACAAAGACCATGTTCAACTTCAATACTAGGCGGTCCGGTTGTGCATCACCCACGTCATTGGCCCACTTGTTCCTCGCAGCCTCAAATCTTGGGCATATCAATGGTAAAGATTATCAGCTTTAAACTTGAGCTGGGATATCTCCCATGCACCGGCTGCAGTTCGATTATTTGCATCAGCTACACCCTGTGCTCGCCCACTATCAGCTCAGATGATTGACAGGAAGTGGTTGACGCAGGGCTAAAGACCAATTTCTTCGAAGCCTTCTCAGACCCGAATCTGCCGTCAACAAGACGGAACACCGACGGGCATGCCGACGAGACTCTGCAACATGCCTCCGGTTGAATCATGCAGTACACACAGTTGAAAATAGCCTTGTTATGGCAACTCGAAGAACTCTGACACTCGGGTTGAGCGGGCAGAATCAAGACATTGCAATTTTTACGATTGCCCCCTGAAAATCAGGCTCGTTGTGAGGATTCGCGTCAGCGTTTCGTACGCCCAGATTGCGGCTGCAAACAGGTTGAGATACAGGCAGAAATTTAAACATGATGAAAACCTCGGACCTCGCAGTGCGCAAGTACAAAGCCTCCGAAAAGCCCCGCGTGCGATGGCGGCTGTGGATCAATACCCGCGATAATTGTACCACCATTGGATGGAATCGGTGCTGCCGGTGCCGACACTGCATTATAATTATCACCCAGCTATTGATTTCCGTGGGACAGGTTTCAACGTGCATGCTATAAGTATCCTCCGCCGATGTCGGGAACTTTGGGCTCATAAGGCATGTTTTCTTGTTCGACTGTGGGCATTGATTTTAGAGTTTGGTACTGAAACAGGTGCAGCGTGTTACCAGACAAATTGTGGTGGATGGGAAACTCGTAGACTAATTTACAGATAATTTGCAGATGAACTTCACAGGGAACGGGAGCCCGGGTGGGAAGCGTGGGTGTGAGAAGCGGTGAGAAGATGCGTTTTACCAGACAAATTGTGGTGGATGGGAAACTCGTAGACTAATTTACAGATAACTTGCAGATGAACTTCACAGGGAACGGGAGCCCGGGTGGGAAGCGTGGGTGTGAGAAGCGGTGAGAAAGTCTATTAAAGCCGATCAAAGACTATCATGCATCTGATTCCGCGGAAAGGTCAGGAGAAATGGGACGCAGACAGTAGTCTCTCTCTCTTTATAAAATTATTGTCGGGCCGTTAACAAACAGCAGTCAGTAATGTATTGAACAGCTTATGGAAGATCAACATGCTTCCGAGCTGAAACATATATAGAATGATGAGGTTGCCATGATATTCCATGCTGCGGTGTACTCATCTGATCAGAAATGCATTGAAGAACTCTGATTATTTTATTTATGGAAAATCAAAAGATGAGAATCAGATGATGACCCAATGGGTGCTCAGCCACCCACGTACATCGAGCTTATAAAAGAGCCCACACGGTCCACATTTTTGCCCATCAAACAAGATGCCCTGCGTATTTACCGCTCACGGGATGCTCCGAGCGTGTTCCTCATTCCAGCATCGAGAGACGCTGCAAAAAACCTCTGAAGACTCCTGGGAGCGTGCGCTGGGAACCCGCAGCATTTCCAGACGCGCGCATTGCTCCCCCTGCCGAATCCCACCTTCACGTTGACGGTCTAACCTTCGCCGCGGTAGGGGACCTATCTGAGCTGGCTCCGGAGTTTTAGCAGTGTAACCCGCATCTGGGGCCCGTTATTGGTCTCCCGAGGTGGGCTAACAAACCTCCAAGCCCAGCCCAGATTACGGCAACAGCAGCAGCCGGAAAGAAGGTGCGCACGGCTCAACTCCCTCCTTATTCCTCGCGCCCGGGGAAACCGCTGTATAATCCGGGGTTGCCGTGGCCCGGATCACTTGATATTTACCGTGCTCAAAACGATAATTTGAACATTCTCAGTGTGATACATTGCTCCGCCCGCTCACGGGTGCTCAAACAACAATTTGAACACTCTCAGCGCAATACATTGCACCGGGTGCTTAATAAAACAATAAGTCAACTCCCTCCTTATTCAGGCGGCGCCCGGGGAAACCACTGTATAATCTGCGGGCCGCGTCGTTCAATGAGGTTCTGATTTTGAGATTTGTGGCCATCGAATTATTGTTTTGAGCAATGTATCACACTGAGAGTGTTCAAATCATTGTTTTGAGCATCCCGTGACACTGAGAACCAGCACCAATAAGTACCGATTTTTTGGAAGACTCTCATTTTCATGGCTGACTTAACAACGGCGGCCCCGAATCCAATAAATGGACGCGTTCCGCAGCTTCGCGGGTGGGAGGGAAATAAAACGGTCTGATTCGACGTTGGGCAATCCAGGAGTCGATGATTAAAGGGAAGGCGCGTAGATGCTCGCAAGCGCAACCGTTCTCTGTGAAATCTGAACAGAGACCACTTGCATGGCCGGTAGTTGGTATCGAACCCAATATGCTCCCTCTTTCATGGCCCAGTTATTTGCCCCAGCCCAAGCAGTGGTGAATACGACGCCAATGATTACCACGTAGCCGTTTACAATCATCATGATCGAACATTCGTTGAACCACTCTGCCCAGAACTCAACTAAAAATAATGTTAAATATCACCGGAGTGTTTGGCTTCCCAATTATGTCCATGGAATATCTGAGGACCTCAGAAAAGGAAGATTATGTTTCAGCCTGCCATAGCTGGTGCAGTCTCAAGATTTTCCGCATTGGAGCGTGTAATTTGTACACTCCAATTTTAAGTGCAGAGTATAGACACCATCTAACTGTTGAATTTGAACATTCACCTGTAGAATGTGTAATTTGTACAGGTGAGTTGCAAGTGTCATGCTTGACTACTTCAGATGTTCAACTTCTGGAGTGCACAATTTGCACACTTGAATGAATACTGCTCGCCATTCAAAAACAATTGGGTGGTTATGTCTACGAGACAGCCTCGAGAATGGCTTGAGAATACTGTGATGTTGCCACAGTTGCCGCAGTTTCCTACAGCCCTGGTACAACCAGAATCATTGATCTTGGCCTTGCTGAAATGATCCACTACAGTATACTATTGGAAGTGTTCAACTTACACAGAACAGGATGATCACTTAACTGTGCAGTTGAACGAGTGTCTAAACTCGACAGTTGAGCTCATAGAACCAAGTGTCCCTATCCCACAGTCATTGTGGAATGTACTCAACACATAGTTCACTCAGTGGCCGGTCAAACGTTGCCATCACACAGTTCACCCAACCGTAGATTTAAGCAGGCTCGTGCGCCTGCTAAATTCCTTAAATCGGCAACACTATGTTAGTAGCCTCGCGCGTCTGTTTAACGGGTTCCCAGATATCGTCGTAGCCTGTGCGCCCCAGGCTGTGGGAGTCTTCTCAACACATTATGACGGTATTTATCGTCAAAAATTATGTACTTACCTTTGTGCACGTCTCACATTGTACATCTACATCCAGAATTGAACATCTACTTCCATTGAGGTACAGGCACAGTCAACATGCACAAAGAGAAGGTACTTTAGGCACTTTTGGTTGATCTACATACTTGATCGTTGCGTTCGCCGCCCTGGTCGACATACCGCTGGACAATATGTTCGACGTCTTCGGAGGAGAACTAGTTCTCGGCATCTTGCATTTTTCGCAGTGGGACGACATTTAAATGGAATATGTGTATTCAGAGAAAGCCACAAGAAATGTGATGCTGACACGACAGAGTGAGAATAGCTAAATACGGAAAGAGACGGAGTCCGTACCCGACGAAACAGAGCGAGAGCTACCTCTGTCCCGCCAGGCGTATGTATGAGCTGTGCGGTGCAGCGGCGGCAAGCGTTGCGCTAGGGAAGCGGTATGGCAAGAGGAACTGGGTGAGTGTGACTCGATGGCACGGCGGACAATCCGCTGTCATGTTCCGTTTGTGATGCTCTAGTCACTCGGGCTGTCATCGTACCGTCACTTGCGCTGTCATTTTCCACTTTGATCGCCGGTTTTTTCATCAACAACCTGGATTCGTTTTTCTCTCTCCTCTCTTGCTCTCTATGCCCCGGGTTTCCTCCGGCATTGTTTTACAAACTATTTTTCCATGACGCTGTACAATGGCTAAGAGATCCGAATCAGAGGAGATATTGAGAAAGAGTTGCCGGCACATCAAGTCAGGTCCAATTTAGACGTTGCCCCCTGTTCTGAGCTTAAAACTCGCCCCCTACATCCAGGAAAATTTGAGGCGTATTATATATACGATAGAACATTTCCTACTACTTTACATTTTTTTTACCGGGGCGGGCCCGGCGTGTACTGGCAGTGGAGGCGCATATGGTCACGAATGTCACAACGCAAATGCGCTTGATCGGAGATTGAAATTGTCACACACGCCATGTCTCTACCTTGTACATGCCAGCAGAGGCAGAATGCGTTGTATTACAGCTCTTTGCGAAACATAGGGCGCGGCCTGTTTTTATTTTTATTTTGTAAGTTTTCACGAGATCCGTGATTGCGAGCTCAATTCTCAACCATTTTCCTTAAGAGTAGGCTCATTCCATTCGGACGGGAAATCCGGAGGGGATGTCGTCGCCCAAGTTTTTCTAACCACCTCAAGATCATTTGCACAGTCAGATTTTACGAATGCTTATGTAATAAGGAGTCGTCCATTTCAGAAATCGGGATGAGGATTTTGAGACCAGGTGAAAAATCAGTCCGAAATCAACGTTCTACACTTTTCAGTGGCTGTGTCAATTCCTTTCTAATGGTTTGCTGTCGTTTCATTAGATTGCTTTGTAGTGAATTTAGTGGCAGTGTTTTTGCTTGCGTAATATTTTCCCCCTCGTTGATGGTTCGATCCCCGGGCATTTAATAATCTTTTTCCTAATCTTTATACATTGTATTTTTCTTCATTCTGTGTGCATATACATGGGAAATAGCAGAAAAAGTCAAACTGATGTTGAATGTCATCTACCTCTTTATAAAATTAGTGTGTCTGTCTGTCTGAAGCCGTATCTCCATATGGTTAAATTGCGCAGCATGACCAAAGCACGGCAGATTAGCGCCCATCCAACGGCATGCAGAAATCGATCATTATATTCGGCTCCGCTCGCATGCCGAGCTGCGGACTTTGGATGGCTGGCTCAATAGTTGAAAGATTAGCGCCATCCAACGGCATGCAGAAATCAATCATTATATTCAGCTCCGCTCCCATACCGAGCTGTACCACAAAGAGCTGTAAGGGGCTTGCATTGATGGATGCCCTATGCCAAACATACATTTAGTTTATATACTGTAGGGAAACTATCTAGCAAATTCTACAAGCTACGGAAAATCTGAATAAGGCTGAGTGAGAAATATCTGTAATGTTCGTGGATGGCCGGTATGCCCGAGAGATGGCCGAGCCAAGTAGGAGCACTCTCTTACTTGCTTCCTGGTTGTAAAAATCCCGGACCCTCGTTTCAAAGTTGCTCCTTTTTGGCTCCTATGGTGCAGGTCACCTAGCTGCTGCTACCAAAAATTAGTGGCCAATCGGCCGGAGAAAAATTTTGGCCCTGTACACAGCCACAATAGGCATTATTTTTCATTATTTCCACTGCTTGTGGCCAATTTGACCGCCAAGTTTTTTTTGCCTCCCTCAGTTTTGACTTATATGGAAATCACTCTTTAGGATCTTCTTCTATCGTCAAAAGAAGCACTTTCTAAAGAGCGATAAGAAATTGAGGTAAAACTCAGCCCAGAAAATCTTAAGCACGGGGTAGCAGCAGCTAGGTGACCTGCACCATAGTTGGATTCCTACTCCATCCCTTTTTGCCTACTTTTAGTGCTAAAATGGCCAAAAAGTGACCGAACAGGAGATCAAACAGGAAGTCAAACAGGACCAGCTTTGAACACCACTAATGTAACACATTTGCGATTCAGTTGTGGAGTACGGGTTTTCGGATGAGGACGATGCTAAGTGGGAAGACGGTGAAGGATAATTAATTTCTTTTGATTGTAACTATTTTTTTTTTGCGTGCCTAGATAGATATAGATGAAATAAGTATGCCACTTGTACGCAAAACCCGGGTGAGATTATGTCTGTGGAAGGCGCAATCCATGGAACATGGATTTGAATTTTGCTTACTGTAATTGAGGACAAACAGTGGCCAAACAAGCCGGATCAATCAAGGGCAGTGCTGGTCACCAGTTTATGTTTCCTACACACAAAGAAACAAAAAACAGTCTCCCAACTTCATCTTTCCTATACACAAAAAAAAAAAAATTCCACCCAAAATTTCGCCGTTTTGAACCCTAAATTAGGAGTACCTCCGATTCTTCTGAAATGAAGAATTTGTCTATAAACCACCCCCTAGTTCCTTCCAAATCTCAAATCTGGAAGGAATCTGATCAAAATTCCGGTGTGACATGAAATTTTGGCTGCCACCATACTTACGAAATTGCATCATCTGCCAATAAAGGTCTTCTCCTTCCGTTCCTCACTGTCCGAAACTGAAACCACCTTGGGGAGCATCCACATTCGGCTGGAACTGAGAGCGCACATTAATATTGGCCCCGAGAAAAAGAATAGCAAAAGCCAAGGCGACGTACTGCAAATGAACCAGTGGAATCCACAGCTGGTGCGCTGATCACAGCATCCAGGTCTTCGTCATCCGAGAAGTACTTGTCCATGATATTGAACGCTCTCTTGTAAGTTTCCAAATTCTCGTGCTGTTGAAGATTGTGAATAGTGATCATGCCACCGGCCTCCTCAATGAACACCGCGTATTGATTCGCGGCCCCTCGCCCAGCGGCGACTTTATCCATTTCCCCGACCTTCAAGATGTTGTCTAGGCTGTCCAACGCGACTTGAATGACTGTATTATCCATCATCGTGAGGAGGTCGCAAAGGGGTTTAATGCAGCCCTGCGATACGAGGTAGCGGGTCTGGGCTGGATTCTGTAACCCACCAGAAGCCACATTGGAGATGGCCCAACAAGCCTCCTTCTTGCTCTTGAAATCGGCATTTTGCAGAACGTTGATAAGTGGCGGGATAATCTTGGCGTCGATAACGGCCTGGATTTGGTGGGGAGACCCCGCGGTGATATTAGAAATGGCCCAACATGCCTCCTTCCGTATGCCGTCTTGGGGAGACGAAAGTAGCGACAGTAGTGGGGGGAGGACGCCAGACTCAATCAAAACCTGAGTTTGCAGGTCGTCACCAGTTACGATATTGCCGACAGCGCGAAGCACGGGTATCTGGACGGTGGTAGAGCGGTGCATCAGAAGATCCACCAAGCGTCGACACACCCCGGACTCGATGACAGCTTGAATCTTGTCATTCGTGCCATCGGAGAGGTAGGAGATTGCCCAGCAGGCATCGATGAGGACTTCATCGTCGAGGGAATATATGAGCTTGGGGAGAACAGTCAGGGCGGGCGAAATCTGGAAGAAAATGATGCGTATGAACAAGAGACCAGAGAGGAAGACATACCAAGTCCCACGCAGGCTGAGGGGCGCGTCCTCTGCAGAGATTGCTCAATGTCCATGTTGCGTTCCGGAGGAGGCTGAGCTTGTGCTGCTCACTCAACAAAGTCAGCAGAGGCCGCAATGCACCCTGTCGAAGAACATAGTCCATGCACTGGGAGCTGTCTCCCGCGATATTCCCAAGGGCCCATACGGCCTGTTCACAAACATTGAGAGTGGGTGAGGACAGAAGGTTGATGAATTCTGGGACGGCTTGAGCGTCGATAACAACCTGTGTGTGCTCGGTTGTGCCAGAAGCAATATTGGTTAGAGCCCACGCGGCTTCAAACTGCGGGAATATTATCAAGTTCGATCTGAAAGCATCGGCAACAACGAGCCTACCTGAAGCATAGAGCTGCCCTTTTGCAGAAACTCGACGAAACGAGGAACGACGCCGCATTCAACGACGGGTTCAATTGGCGGATCCATCTCTTTTGAAAGGAGCTTGCGGAATTTGGTGGTCGCATCGAGCTGGCGATCCGGATCATCCGACAACACGCCATCGATCATTTCCTGGGCCAGCTGGCATAACCATGAGATGGAGATGTTGACCAAACAATGAACGAACACACCAAAGGTTCCGACACGCCAGCGCCAACCTCTTCATCGGAGTTAGGCCTAGCGGAGGATAGTAAATTACGACGCTTCGATATGTTCTCGTCGCGCTTCTGTCGCCTGATTTCCACCTGCTGTTCATTTCGGCGGTTCCTGCGGGCTTCCTCCTTGAATGCACCCTTGCTTTTGTACGCTATAGAACATGAACCAGGAAAGCAGCAGGTGTTAATACGATCTTACCATCTCTGCATGAACATGATGTGGAGAAGCAAAACGTAACGGCTCACGTGCATCTCATGTGACGCAAGTAAGCGCTCGTTACTAATATGTGACAAGCGTAGAATGAAGGCATGGCTGGCTAGAGAAGGAACCAAACTGCAGACCACTGCACCTCCGCGCAGTAATGCACCCACAAATCTGTGGGACTAAGTTAGTCCTTTTTATTATTTTTATTTTTTATTTTTTATTCTCATCGGATCCGGGAAAAATCCGTCATTCCGAGGGTTTTATTGTGCCAAAAATAGCCTCAGATTGCCGAGGATTTTTGGCAGCTTCGGTTTTAATCGGTCGGGCGCGGCTGGGATATCTTGGCGCGATTTTGGCTGATGCACCAAAAGGTGGTTTCGGACTTGGCAACCCCGCCGTTCCGAGGCTGATGGCAAATCGGGAGACCGATTATAACCGAAGCTGCCGGGCCATTTCCGGCGAAATGAAAGCCTCGGAATGACCGATTTTCCGGGGCCGGATCCGAAAAATCGGTCATTCAAATGGCCGGAAACGGCATTTGCCGGCCGAGGCTTTTCCTCTCGGCAAAACGGTCGGGCGATCAGTGGCAGTGTTAGCCTCGGAATGGCGGGGTTGCCTCGGATCAAGCCGCCTTCTGAACACATGACATTCACGTGCTCCGCAGGGAAGGGGCTTGTGTCAAGATGTAGAAAAAGGGCAATGTGTTCAACACGTTCTATCGTCCCAGCAACAAAACCGATCCTTTCAGCGTAAGTTGATGATTTGTAGATTGGAAGTGTGAGAATGACATGGCCTACTCAGAATTCTCTTAGCTCGCCTTGACATCTCATAAATCTCCCTGAGAAATGGGCTTTTGTCACAAATAATCTGAAATGAAATAGCGCACATCCGAGGACAGCCCTGGTGTAAATGAAAGATCTGAATTGACAAATCCATTCTATGTAAATGTTACATTACGGTCCATCTTTTTTCCATGGACCCAAAGGCCAGAGTGAGCTGTGGAGGTGAAAGAGAAAGCGGAACGGTAGATTTGAAGTGACTGTTCACTTTTGGACAACAAGTTTTCTTCTTCCCAAAACTTTTCCGGTCACTACTATGTCTGGATATGATCCAGGAATATATCCTTCTCCTCCCCTAAATATTTTACTTCAACCCATGAGAAGGTTGGCCATATCGCGAAGCCTGAGTCACGCCTATCACAGTGTGACCCACCTCACACCAGACCAAAAATCAAGATTCCTGCTTGAACAACGAAGCTTTCGGCTTTAAAAATTGCTGGAGGACTTGCTGTAAATCGTGTTCCCGATTCATAGAGCCCACAGCATAGACGGATTTGGGAGGAAATTGGAACAGTTCAGCGTAAGTCCGAAATACATCAAGCTGTCCAAAGATCAAGTACACTGAGATAACATCAATATATTTCTGCAAGCCAATGGTGTATACCTCTAAAAGGATATCTAATGAACAAACTATCAAGTGGTATGATGGAAATTTGAGTTGAAATGGTGAAGAAAAATCTCATTGAACACATCGGCCTTTTTTGGCAGTTTGTAACAAGCCTCTCTCCGAGAATCACCGGCTCGCCGGTGCGGAGACAGGCTTGCTCCGAACCTAATCAATCGGAGCGAGAAGGTCTCGGTTTTTGTCTTTTCGCGTTCTCTAGGCTCGTGGACCAGCCGGCCCGGTGATTTTGATCCCAAGCAGTGGCTCAGCACCTTTGCATTCATCGTTTAGGCTGCGAGGCATGATAGTTTTATCGTAGGATAGCTGTAGGTACTAGGTACATGGTTCAACAAGATCGAGGTACGAGATCACAGATTTGTTGAAGCGTCTGTCTAGGAGAGACCGCATGGTCAGCTTCACCTGAGTGCGAAACTATTACGTCACATCATCTGTCACGTACTGGGGACGAGTGTCCCCCAGACCCCCTGCCTCTTCGCTGCACTGCTTTTTCCGCTGGCGGGGCGCCTTTCCGCTGCGCTTGCATTTTCGCTGGCGCTACCATTTTCCGCTGACGCGGGGCCTTTTTTAATTATTATTTTTGGATGTGATTTTCCTTCAAGTTATATTTGTGGGACTCTTTCGGGTGCCGGCCCTGACGGCCGGGGTCTCCACCCCAGACCCAGACCGCTGGCGCGGGGCCTTGTGCTTGCCGCTGGGCCCACTGCGTGGTGCCAAAAAAAAAAAAACGTGTTTCACGACGTTCGAACTCACCTTTCACAAAACGGCAAAAACAAGACAACAGAAGAGACAACACCAACGGAAGGGAGCTCTCATACCGGCACCGGGCTGTCTGTGACGTCAGCAGCAAGTCCCCGATCAAGAGCGGTGCCTGTCCCCACACCGTGGTGGCCACCACGCCGTTAGTACACAAGGCTGCTACTTATTGCGAGCGAAGCGAGCAATTCTACTCTAACACGTGACGAACAAAGGGCTGGAATATGCAGCAAACACGAACAAAGAGTTTGCACTGTGGCTGACAGTCCTGTTTCTTGGGGAGAAATGTGCCTCAAATCTGTTCAATTCTGGGTCGATCTGGAAGAGAATAGCACTAAACGATGCGCTTTCGTGGCGGGACTCGACCGATACCAAAATTATGGACAACAATAGTGTAACAAATAGAGTCCAAATCGGGATGCAGCGTAATCGTGATTATGCGATCGGAGCTTCGCGAGCATTTCGCGCTACAGCGGATCTCTAGTAAGTTACTCTGATTCCACCGCGCCCCCACTGTCCTCCATGTCATGTTCATCCACACTACCCACAAACGCGGACCTCTATGGGAGGCGCCGGAGGGCTCATATTGCCTGCACAAATTGTCGGCGGCGGAAAATCAAGGTGGGATTTTCAATGTCAGCGTTGCTACAAGGCTCACAAATCTCGCGTTAGTGTATCAAATTGTCCGACGACGACGACTACGGGCCGTGCGCAATGTGTGCGCCGAAAGGCCTCCCGTGCGAATACGCCCCCGTGCCAAAAGATTCGCAACCTGGCATGCACCCAAAAATCGTATGCCGCCTTCCGAGCCTGATTCTTCCGATCCCTGGTGGACCCGCCTGGTAGTCAATCAAACCTCTGAGGTCATATCGCCTCCTTCTCCTCCTCCTCCTCCTCCGCAGCCAATAAAGCTGTCTTCCGTAGGGATAACTGATTATCTAGGCCCTAATCCAGGCCCTTCACCTACACCCCGCGACACTTGGGCCCACCAACCCTGAGGTCGTCGACGTCGTCAAGCACGATGATATCAGCCATGAGGAGGTTCCAGAGGCTTGGTGATGCCTGATCTCCATTCAGTAGGCCAGTGAACGTTGAGTGAACGCTTGAAACGCAGCAGAGTTATGATTTGGCCTGTCTCCGGTAGCGCATGCGAACCAGTTGAATAAAGCACCTCCCATTTCCATGTGTGCAAGCTTCAACCACAGCATTGGGTGATCTGTTGAAGAAAAAGTATTCGTCTCATCTACTGTCGCATCTACTGTGGCCTGCCGCAACATAGAGAGTGTGTTCTTTTGCGCGCGCCCATTCTTCGACACATTGGAGAATAAAGGGATTATTGTTGAGACCGTAGTCCCCAGCCTCCCTGAAACCATTTTGGTAGTCCGGTATGTGTCCGTGGGTATTGGCCCTGTCCGTGATGTGTTTCAGAGTGAGACCTTGAGAGGGCAGCTTTCCAGCGCAATAATTATATCATTGTAGCTTTCTGGATCGGTGCCATTCTTTCCCTTCTTCAGGAAACCAACCAATATTGACCAATTAATATTTCTGAAAATTTCAATTGTTTCCGTTCACTTTTGACTTTCCGCCTCCACGTGAATTCCCATTTGGGCAATTTGATGGCGGCTCACCGGCAGCCTTTCCAACTCCGACCTGCTAAACAGATACATACAGCTGACATACAGCGTCGCTTCCTCTTCTCCCCGTCATCATCTTCGCCCGCCCAGTGTTCATATGGCTCCCAGAATCACCGATCGTACGTTCCACTGCCCAAAGGCGAGCTGCTGCCGCACCCTCCGACCAAGGAAGTGTAAGAATGGACCGGAAGCAGATCATTGGTGCGTAAATAGCAACTCTCCGCTGCCCGCTATTTGTGAATTTGTCCCTTTTAGTGCTTCAACCATACACATTCGACGTACTCGCATTTTTTCCCGCGTGGCGAGATTCCAAGCGTCGTTTCCACTCCCACCCGCACATCCCCTCGGTGTCCTTCAAGTCGCGTGCATAAGCACTGCACCCGCTGTATGTGTAGATGTCACTGCGTTTCCTCTGGCCATCAAGCCTCGCAGGACGAATCACTGACAGTTATCGCAAGATTTGACGCAGTCTCGTTTAGTATAGAGTCTCTCGAAGCCTTGCACGCACACGCCAACACCCTGCCCAATCTATGGGACGCAACAGCGCGTTCTCACGTGGAAGAACAGAGGTCCCAAGCCAATGCCCTTGCGCAGCAGTGGGACTGTACTTCCCACAGCCCAACACCTAGCACCCAACAAATCATCCTCCTGGGCTCAAACCAGGGAAGCGATGATGCCTGGTGTGAAAACAAAGAAGAAACCAGCAGGTGACCCTTCTTACGGTGCTGGAGTCAACAGTGGGAGTAAAGCAAAGAAAGCGAAGTTAGAAAAGTGAGTGCACTATTCATCATTTCCGACTTTGACTCTTAATGTAGCTTTCTTTTTCAGGCCCAAAGCCCCAGAGACTCGAACTCCCCAATCAATATATCCTCTCACAGTTCCTCTTCCATCTAGCTATCCTATTCCACAATTTATCCACCGTTCCTTTCCGCAAATATCCCACAATACATGTATCCGCCTAGCAACTATACACCTGGACAGCCGGCTTCCACTTTGATATCCCCAGTACATTACTATCCTAATCCTCACGCATGAATTGTTTCTTATATCAGTTTCACTCGATATGTCTTTCCACAAATAAATTTCCGGATTTTGGTACAGATGGGGGATCCCATACAGATATTTGGAGAGCAACTCTTAAATACCCAAAATTCCTTACCTAGCGTTGGATTTTTTTCCGTGTAACCAACTGGAGCCTTCATGAAATGGCGATAAAAACTGTGTAAGTAGGTGCCGACGGCAGCTTCGGCAAGCCGAACACAGCCACCGAAAAATTTCCCAATTGGGATTCCACGTGGAGGCGGATTGTAAAAATCTGTTTCCGTTCAAGTTCGGCCAAGTTCGGCTTCGAGCAGCTTCGGGCCGGTTGTGGCGGTGAATATGTAGTAGCACGTGCTTAGATGACTCAGCAAATAATGAGGTAAACAATCCGGCAGGGGACCATCAATTGAACACATTATTTGAATGGCGGGCTCGGCAGGCTGTGGCATGATTTTGGAGCCAGTCAGGCACATCTTATCTCGAGTTCTGTCTCTTCAGAATATGTAGTAAGTGCTAGGCTCGTGGACCGTCCAGCCCAGTTGAATTCAAACCATAAATATGTCAAGTGCTCCCCTCATCCCTCCGGATCCCGGCTGAAATACATTATAATGCACTGGATGGTCGGTTCCATAGTGAGGCACGGGGTTTGAAATGTCATTGTGAGGCACGGGGTTTAAAATGGCACTGTGAGGCATGGGGTTTAAAATGGCATTGTGAAGCATGGGGTTCAGAATTGTATACATTTTTTGCCCTTGCTCACGGGGCATCCATTCAAACCTTAAATATGTCAAGTGCTCCCCTTATCCCTCCTGATCTCGACTGAAATACATTATACTCCACCAGATGGTCGGTTCCATTGTGAGGCACGGGGTTTAAAATGGCACTGTGAGGCACGGGGTTCAAAATGGCACCGTGAGGCACGGGGTTTAAAATGTCATTTGTGAGGCACGGGGTTCAGAATTGTATACATTTTTTGCCCTTGCTCACAGGGCATCCATTCAAACCTTATATATGTCAAGTGCTCCCCTTATCCCTCCTGATCCCAGCTGAAATACATTATAATGCACTGGATGGTCGGTGCCATAGTGAGGCACGGGGTTTAAAATGTCATTGTGATGCACAGGGTTTAAAGATGGCACTGTGAGGCACGGTAATGTCAGTGGAGCATCAACGCATTCGTTGACCAGAAGGTGGACAAATAAAATGCGCAACTCGCGTGGAGTGCGTAAATTATGGATCGCTTCCAGCATAGCGTATGTTGCCTCATTTCTGTCTGCAAACACTCCCAGTTCTCTGGCAGCTTCCTGGAAGGATCCGTATTCGATATCTCCCACGGTGCGAGCCATTTGGAAGGAGTGACATGGTTGGTTCTGGAGGATGGTCCGCAAGTAGAAAAGCTCTCCCTGAGAGGGACGAACCGAGCGAATGCGTGTCACATGGGATTGTGTTACAGACCGCATGATTACGTGCATGCGAGGTGAGCCCGTATTATTCGGTTGTTCCAGAAAATAAGTCGCCTTGACTGCGGCAGATTTTGCGAGTCGTATATGTGAGGTCATCAAACCGACGAGCCGTCCCACCGGTGACAAATGAACCTGCTGTGAAGAAAAATAGAACGAATTGGGAACGAGAAAAGTAAGAATGATAATTCTCTAGCTACAATTCAACAGCTCTTATACTCTACTGTAACTACTAGAATGTTCTAAGTCCTAGTAAAAGTATTAGTAAAATATCTGTAAGATACTTCAGACAGAATGAACTAGAAATACTGCACCCGAGGCGCTGAGTCATGATCCAAACCGTGAGCGCATCGGCGCACTTCGGCTTGCTTGTGTAAGCCCGAACTCCAATACTCCCCCTCAAGCCGAAATCAATCCAAGAGATTGAATAAGCGGCTTGAACTTGAACGCAGCAAGAGCCTTTGTGAGAATGTCAGCAGTCATCTCAGCAGTGGGACAATAAATGACTTCAAGAGTGCCGTTGTCAATCTTCTCCCGAATGAAGTGGTACCGAATGTCTATATGCTTGGTACGGGCGTGGAACTGGCCGAGTTCGGCATGCGCGAGTGCGATAGCCGACTGATTGTCGTTGGGGGAAGGTGATGGAGTTGAATATCTCCGAAATGAAATGATGAAACCAAATGGCCTCCTTGGCCGCATAAGTGAGGGCAATATATTCTGCCTCTGTTGTTGAAAGAGAAACAATTTCCTGTTGTTTTGATGACCAGGATACGGCAGCGCCATTTAAAATGAAGGCATAGCCAGAAATGGCCTTCCGATTGTCGAGTGACATGCCATCAGCATCAACAAATATATTGAGGCCTTCGGTGGTGTCCGATGAGCAGTAGGTGAGTGCAAGGGTGCGAGTTCCCTTCAAATATTGAAGGACACGCTTGGCAGCATGCCAATGGGGTAGACCGGGGTTATCAATGAAGCGTGATAAGACACAGACTGCAAATGCTAAGTCTGGTCGAGTGACTGTGGCAAGCCAGACAAATCCCCCAACAGGTTCGTGGTATGGAATATTCCGCCTCTCCGCAATGGCGTCCGGGGTGGTTGGGCATTGTTTACGGGTAAGGTGAAGTGTGGGATCGAGTGGGATGGAACCTGATTTACAATCAGCCATGTTGAATTTTCGAAGTAGTGAGTCGATGTATGTTGTTTGTGAGAGTGCCAGTGTGCGCTTCTCGCAATCTTGATTGACCTCCATGCCAAGTAGCCAATTGATGGGTCCCAGCATCATGATTTTAAAGATGTGCCCAATGTCCTCCTGTATTTCATCAATCAATGAGGGTGAGTTCCCAGTGATGGTGCTGTCATCTATATGGATGGCGAGAAGTGCAAGCTGATTGCCTCGAACTAGGCGATAGACAGCATGATCGGAGCGAAGTGGATAGGTGATGTTAATTTCTCGTGCCATTTTCGGCTTGACTGTTTGAGTCCGTAAATAGTGTGGTGCAGTCGGATGACATCCCGTGGGTTCCCATTAGTGTAGTGGGGTGCCTGCTCCATGTAAATCTCCTCGTCCGGTGTGAACTCGCCATTCAGAAATGCGACGGAGTAATCAAACACCTTGATGTCCCAGTCAAAGCGTGTCGTGATGGACAAAATTGTCTGGAGGGAGGATAATTTGGCAGTGGGTGAGAATGTTTCAAAATAATCAACCCCTTGGATTTGCGTGAAGCCGCGTGCGACAAGACGAGCCTTGTACTTGTCAATTTCGCCGTTGGCCTTCCGCTTGATCCGAAGCGCCCATTTTGATAATTTTGTTGACCCATTTTTGCCATTTGGGACCTGGACATACATATCCCCTTTTCCGAGTGCGTCAAAATGCTTATTGTCCGCCGCTGTAATTCCGCGAGGCTGAATAGCCCTGTAGTTCGTCAAACGATGCCGGGAGGGGGTCATGTGTGTTGCACCCGAGTTATAAATTTCTAGCTCGTATTCCGGCTCGATGGTGACTGCTGCCGTGATGAGTTTATCCGAGGTGAGTGATGTCTTCTCCACGACTTCTTCTTCCACAGGATCATCCTCTTCATCATCGCAGCTTTACCATATTGCTGAGTCTGCAGATTGCGAAACATTTCAAAACAGCTTTCTCAGACTGCTTTAAAAAAAGTCACAAAGAAAGGAATGAGCAAGTGGGAACCGGCGCGAAGCGCCGGTGACCGCTTGTCTGTATTTCAATCTTGATTATATGCTCAAATAGGAAGGTGCAGCAAACCGTGGTTTTCTGCTTTGCAGAGACCGTAATTGACCTACCAAATAATATTACTATGAGCATTAAACCATATTTACCCAATCTTGAGCTTCAGACCTGACGTTGAATGCTGTCTGTAATTCAATCTTGATGATGTGCTCAAATAGGAAGGCCAAGCAAACTGTGGTTTTCTGCTTTACAGACACTGGAATCGGCCTGCCAAATAATATTAGTATGAACAGTGGACCATTGGTAGCCTATGTACCCGATCTTGAGCTTCACACCTGACATTGAATGCTGTCTGTAATTCAATCTTGATGATGTACTCAAATAGTAAGGCCGAGCAAACTGTGGTTTTCCACTTCACAGAGACAGGAATCGGCCTGCCAAATAATATTAGTATGAGCATTGGACCATTGGTAACCTATGTACCCGATTTTGAGCTTCAGAACCAATGTGGAGTGCTGTCTTTAATTCAAACTTGATTATGTGCCCAAAAAGGAAGCTGCTGAAAAACTCGTGGTTTTCCGCTTTACAGAGACTGGAATTGGCCTGTCAAATAAGATTAGTATGAGCATTGGGCCATTGGGCCATTGGTAACCTCTGTATCCGATGTTGAGCTTCACGACCGACATTGACTGCCATCTGTAATTCAAACTACACCGACGTTTGGGCACCCAGAATTATTCGATAAAAAGTGGTCTGCAACAAACCTGCATGTGTTCAGTAAATATTTGACTTGGTTCTACTGTAATATAGACATTGGATCACATACCTAGGTACCACAATATCCCCTTGTCGGTCAGGCAAAAATATCCTAGGTTGGGTCAGCAACCATCAGTTTCTCCTCAGCAACAACTCATCAATGGGCTATTGAGTCTTGTTAATCCTGATATCCCTGGCCACTGAACCAAGTATATTTCCAGGCACATATATTGCCAGTTTAATTGAAAGGCCGAGCCTGTGGTACCCTTTCGGGATAGTTGCATTCACTGCTTGATCAGACATGCCGTCTTCTGCCGATTCTGTGGCTGTCCAGGTGAGGTGGACAGCCACCGATGATTTCTTGATCCTCTTTGATGGGCTCTGCATGCCAAAGATTAGAGCTTATTTGCAACTACACAAAACTGGATTTTTCTGTATCAAATCCCACATCATTTTACATTGTGGAGCACAAAAAGCTCGCACCAAAATGCAGGATTTCGGCGCTGTTTTGTCAGCTAAGACTCCTTGCGCTAAAACTGATGATTTCGCACTGGGTTGGATCCTCATTTACATGCTGAATTTTCTCGCAGAATGTAATCATGGCTGATTACAACAAGCCGATGTCCTTATATAGCCGCGGAATTGATAAGTACCATCTTATCAATTATCTCCCTTTTGGTGTAGCGGTTAAGAACGCGGCTCTAGCCTGCTTACATTAATTGATAAGATAATTCTGGCAAGGGTCACTCAGGTTCGAACCCCGCCCCCGGCACCATTTACACATAAAAATGGCAAAAGGCCGGCGGTCACCGGGACCACCGATCACGTGACCTTGAGAGTCAGGATCAAGGATCGCAACCTTGGGGTTGATTTATAAGGCCTGGAACCACTGAAGAAACCCATACATTCTCTGTTAGCAGCGGCAGCACAGAGAAGGGATACAATTCTTCAGAGAGGGGAAGGGTGTAATCATGGCTGATTACAACAAGCCGATGTCCTTATATAGCCGCGGAATTGATAAGTACCATCTTATCAATTATCTCCCTTTTGGTGTAGCGGTTAAGAACGCGGCTCTAGCCTGCTTACATTTTTTTTTTTTTTTTTTTTAAAAAAATTTTTTTTGCACCACCATTGTTCCACTTCTAGGTACTCTGCGTATACATGATGCTCTTCGTGGTTGACATCGCTCAGCCCGCTTTGTGAAGAATCCGGCCACAGGATATGAGAGAGGGCGGGGCATGGCATAACACAGACCGAGGCAATAGCAGGATCCGCAAAGTGGGCATATATAGACAGGGAAGGTGGGTACGCAGGTGGTTGTTTATGTTTTTATCGTAACGGGAGAAATAAATCGAGGAGAGACAGAGAGAGAGATAGAGAGAGAAAAGGGAGAAGAATATCGTATACAGTAAGCGGAGAAAATCGTCAGTGAGTCAATGGATGTGACTGTGGTACGCGAGGAACGGTCGATCCAGATGGCGTGCAGCAAACACAGCCCCCGGTAGCTTGTCGGTAGCGACGTTGATGTAACCCGGTAATGCCGGCATGCCTGCGAAATTCGCAGGGAGCCCAGGAGCCGTGGGCACGGAACCGAGCCCGTACTCGAGTGGTGGCGGAGATGCGTATTCATCGGCCGAATCGGACCACGGCCACGCGGTTGTGTCGGATGAAATGTAAGCAGGTCCGAGCCGCGTTCTAGACCGCTACACCAAAAGGTAGATAATTGATAAGATGGTACTTATCAATTCCGCGGCTATATAAGGACATCGGCTTGTTGTAATCAGCCATGATTACACAGAAACACTTTGGCTTGCCTGCTTCAACCGCAAGACTGACAATTGGCCTTCATGGGTGTGATAGTCTTCTGATTATTGATTAGCAAATGTACATTTAATTCCTTTCCATTCCCATCTGGCATTTTGAGTATAAACCAGCATAAGCATGAGTTCCTGCCAGGCAAGGCCACGGCCCTATACCCGTGGTGTTTTTGGGTGTCTGAGAGCAGAACGAGTCCCAGAGTACTAATAGTGATCCGATTGACTTAGATTTTTAGTATTATGTACTTGAGGGTATTCCAGAGGGCATATCATCCCGGGATAGTGAATGTAACCTGTCCTTCAAATTTGTAATACACTTTGGAGGGGAGAATATCAAGTGGATTCTCCTATGATCTATAAATTTGAAGTATGAATCACATTCACTATCCCGGTATGATATGCCCTCCGGAATACCCTCAAGTACATAATACTAAAAATCTAAGTCAATCGGATCACTATTAGTACTTTGGGACTCATCCTGCTCTCAGACACCCAAAAACACTCAAATCTGACCGAGCAAATGATCTTGAGGCAGTTAGAAAAAAATGGGCGACGACATCCCCTCCGGATTCCCCGTCCGAATGGAATGAGCCTACTCTTAAGGAAAACAGTTGAGAATTGAGCTCGCAATCACGGATCTCGTGAAAACTTACAAAATAAAAATAAAAACGGGCCGCGCCCTATGTTCCGCAAAGAGCTGTAAATACATAATGAACCTCATAATTTTCCCGGACGCTTAGGGAGGTCACTGAGTTCAGAACATCGGTGCTTGCCCAAAATAGCCTGGCTTAAGGCGCCGGCAAATGTCTGTCAGTACCTTCTTCTCAGATTTTCTTCAGTTATTTTACACAGTCATGGACGAATAGTATATAAAACAATGCCGGAAGAAATCGGGAGCATAGAGGGACAGGAGGGAGAGATAAAAGGGAATCCAAGCCGGTCTCATTCGTTGACAAAGAAACAAGTGGGAAAATGACAGGGATGGTGACCGTAGACGTTTGGGTGCTGTCTCTGCGCTTCATTTTTCAAACTCCGCCGGTCCGGTGATCCGAAAGCGCCCAAACGTCTGGATCCGAGACTACACGACATGCGGGAATTTTAATTTACTGTTGCTCAGGAGAACCCGGGTGGCCGCACTCTGAGCGGAGTAACAGCGCACTCATCCTACTGCTTGATACAGGCATTATTTCCCTTTCCACAGAGCGGTCAATGGGTGGCATTTTGCAACGCGTGACTCTGACGGCGGGGTGAACCAGACCCGAAGCTGCATCAATGAAGCCTAGTGTTGCCGTGACTCAAGTCGATCTTGACTTGACTTGATTTCATTGGTTATCATCCCTGGCTACGGGGAAAACTTTGATCGTATAAGGAAGATAAAAAATGAGGTGAGGGGGTTGACCGTTCTGGTGCGGGGCAGAGTTGCGGGGAGGATATGAGAGGTTGGGAGGGTGAAAGAGAGGAAATTATTGAATATAAGGTAAAGTAAGTATAGAAAGGAAAAATATGACCGTTACGGAGTATGAAACCGACCAGTATCGTCAATAAATTTGACCACAGATTTGAGGAGTTTGGGGTGGGAGAGCAATGGAGGGACATCGACAGCACCGAGGAGATGGGCTGAGTATGAAGCAGCCTGGAATGGAGGACGGAACCGCTCCCAGGCTGGGCAGTGCAGGCATCGCGGGGAGACATCGCGGGGAGTCAGTCTGCCGAAGGCGGAAACGAGTAGCGTTCAGAGTGGAGATGTCGGTCCGAAGCCGAGCTAGAGTGGAGATCATGGCACGGGATGCGGATGCAGTGTATGGGGATCGGAGGGTGAGTGAGGGTGGGGAGCGGTCAATCAGGCGGAGGTCGGACTTGATTTCCACTGAACCGTCCACTGAGCGATTGTACAACAGCACCTGACTGGCGAGTTCATGCCATCCAGAAAGCTCAACCAGTTTGTTCAGTTCCCTTGCTCGCAATTTTCGATGAAGCCGGTGAGCACTTTGGCCAGCCGCGCAATCGAAAATAGGGTTTTCGAGCTGGAACAAACAGATCTACTGGAGAATGAGTCCAATACTGGAGGCAACTCTCGCGGAATAACGTAGGCAAAACAACGCGGAACGCCTGCTGAAATGAGCGGGACTGCGCGGAGTGAGTGGAACTCCGGAATGGGAAGTACTTTACCCAGAGATCGAGTATCCAGATCCCTATGCAGTCAAGCGACGTGCAGCAAAGTCAAAGAGCGGATTGTCTTGACTTATCCAGAGTATAACCATGGAACTGCGCGGTGCGTGTAAGCAGTTAAATTATATGAGTGGGTTCCAAAGTCTGTGGCATTTTTTCACCAGAAGTCGACAGGTTTCCCTCCCGGTGTGCTTCTAACTAATGCGAACGAGATGGGGGCCGAGTTGGGATCACAGTGATCACTTAGATCGGACCAGATGGACTCGCGCCAGTATTTCCCAATCATGGCTCAACATAGATGGCACATGCTCAGATGGAAGTGAAAGGAAAACCATTGATTGACTGGAGAAGGCGACGAGACTACTGTACTATTTCAACCAAGTGTTCAGTCACAGGTCACAACGGTTTTTTTTTTGATCTGTGTAAAAATCGCCTTACACCTCTTTGCGGAACATAGGGCACTTTTTTTTTTTTTTTTTTTTCTTTTTTTGTGAGTTTTCAGGAGATCCGTCGTTGTGAGCTCAATTCTCAACCGTTTTCCTCGAAAATAGGCTCATTCGATTCGGACGGAGGAGATGGAGGTCCTGACGTCGCCCGATTTTTGATATACATCTCCAGACATTTTGATGGGTCTGGTTTGGGCGTTTTTAGACCTCTGAGCGCAGAACAAGCGCCAGAGGACTATTGGTGCTCCGATTGGCCTAGATTCTTCATATGACGCACTTGAGTGTATTCCGGAGGGCATCACGTACCGGTATTTTTAATGTGAGCTGTACTTCAAATCCATAGCTCACATACTTCAGTTCTAGCACAGTCCCAGAGCCATTTTCTGGGCCGGTTCGTTTAGAAATGGATAGGCGTGGTCATTCTGAACAATTCCCTCTCTTTAGATTTCGCTCGGGGAGTGGTGATATATATGGGTTTATTACAGCTCTTTGCGGAACATAGGGATTTCTTGTCCGTTTGCCTTGAATGCTCGACCAATCGATTCGGCGTCACATTCCGGGGGCATGTCGTCTTTCCATTTTTTTTCAGACTCAAATGTACCCTTCACCAGCTCATATTTGTAATCTTGAGACATTTGGGCAGAGAAGAGGTACATGTATTGTTCGGAGGTTTGAATACTTCGTCGAGCCAATTCTCCAAATACTCAAAATCTTACTTTCAAAGGCAGATTTGGTGATTTATATTTTACAACCATCTCCAACGTCTGAATTCATTGTACAAGAACGATGAAAACCTGCCGAGGTAACTACGGCAACGAACATCGCCGACAATTCAGCACCATCTGGACTGAGCACAGACTTTCTTGCCTAGGTTCTCTGAACTGATTTCGCATACAAAGGTTTCCATAAGAGAAATCCCTTTCTCCTCTATTTTCTGAAGGTGACTGCCGGAAATGATGGCGCCGGCAAGAGGCAAGATGATCGGCACCACATTGTAGCAGGCAAGGGCGACGGCCACTCAAAGGGACATGGCGGAAATGGACAAGGGTGGAATGATGGCCGATCAACTACATCATAATGTGTCTGTCTACGGATACCCGACCTACTCTACTACCCCAACGTTTGCCGTCGGCATGACTGTGGCAGACGCTATTTACTCGGCATTCATTCAATGATTAGATTTTTAGGGGAGTCTAATAATGCACAACAGGCATCAATGATTGAGTCCATATACATAGATACAGTCTTGTAACAATAGCAGAATTACCGAGACATGTTTGACGCAAAGTTGAGGAAGTGGCGCAAGTAAGGGAAAACAAAGAACAAAAAGAATGTACACTGCCGGATTCGAACCAAGGTCCAAAACTGATTAGATAGACACAGACACACTTAACCATTACACCACGCAGCAATTATAAACAGCCCTCTCTAGGGTGCTACTACCAACCTAGGGAGTTTTTGAACATTTTTGAATAGAATTTTTTTGGTTCCACATATGACACCAGAGCCCAATAACCCGCCCCACGGAGGGTATGGGTTAAGACAGTGACGACTATAGTTATTTATTCAATTGTTGCGCTGAGAAACCCAGAAGAACAAAAAATTCGCACGTGTACTGGTGTACGTACATTACGTAGTTGCCAACAAGAATCATGAAATGTGGTTCCGTCGTGGCCATTGCGTGCCCAGGACGCTTAGCTTCAAGCACGGCGACGATTCGTTTGCTCTTGCGCTAGCCGCGGCTCTATAGAAATGTTCCTCGCAGCCTTCCTCCGACTCGTCAACAAGTAGGTGAACGAATATGATTCATTGGCTCATCCCTCACTTCCTTTGCAGCGCGACCACAATGGCCACATCGTGCTGGCGATGTGGCCTGGATGAATCAACCCTATTGCCTGGCCTGGCATCGTCAAACACATTGTCTCCCGACGGCACTAGCTTTTTGACGAGCAACGATGCCCCGCAGAACTCCGAGATTTTCCAGATCCGCAATATTGTGTTGAATGAAGAGACTCGCGTCGTGGAAAGGCTGCAGGCCGAACTCAGTGGCCTATATGCGCAGAGCCACAGATTGCAGAGCAGGATCGCGCATTTGGTTCTCCGGCGCAGAGAGGCCAGAGGGCGCGCTGACAAGGTTCCAGCTGCGCACGTCGGCGATAACAGAACACACCCCGGTGCCCGACTTGATATCCCAGATGCCTGCCCTTCGAGACTTATCCACATTATATTCCGCAGATACAAGTCGGGACCGTGCTGCAGGCGACCTTTATCCCCCATTCATACTAGGTACTACCGATGGCGAACTTCTCACACGCCGCTCCCCGCTCCTGATGTCCGTCACCTTGTCGAATGTGGAGCCCGCAGACCCAATCTTCGCCCAACTTCCGCCCGCGCTGCAATCGCTTCATCTAAAAGCGATGACAGAAGGGTACATTCTCGGAAGAGAAGCTCCCCCGCAGCTTTGGCAAACTCCTCTGTCTCACAACACCGCCCGGGTTGCACTGGAGAACATTTCGTCCCGCTTGAGCGATCCCACGGAACTGTCCCTGACGCTCGATGACTTTGCGACGCCAACTCTCATCCAGCACGTCGCGTCGGTCTTTCCGCGACTGCGATTCCTGGAGCTCGGTCATGCCTCGTACGTGGGCAACCACAGCGCCCAGCTCCACCCCGACGTCCGCGATGTAAGTGCGCAGACGGAGTCTGTCACGGTATTACTGACTCTTTATCACTTAGCCCGCCATTCTGGAAGCGCTCCAGCAAGAGGCGAGTGATCTCTGGATCGCGGAATTTGATCTGTCCACGTGAGCGCCACTGATGGACAGAGGCACAAGTCTCGGCCAGTATTTACACTATTCACAAATGTGTTAGTTTTCCATTTGAGGACTTGCAGATTGGCGATGAGACGCGCTGGACGAGTGTTAGGCGAGACGCGCGACGCGCGCAGCACGTAGGTGGTGGTGAGTGACAGCCGTTTGGCAAACTGATGGCCGGGGTGACGCCGCTGAGTCAGAATTGCCTTATTTGGGGGGTAGGTCCCCCGTGGGAATTTATCCACGATCCAGAGATCGCACGCCTCTTGCGCTCCAGCACTTCCCACTCCTTGCGCATTTACGGATTGCCTTGGACTTCGTGGACCGCCAGTTTAATCCGGAAAATCCTCAGCGGCGCGCTGCGCACTGGCTGTTGGAGGGCCTCCCTGCACCGCAAACTGTAGCGTTCTCATGGGAGCAGAGATGGTTTGCGTACTGGTTTGATCAGGTTGTCTGGCGGGAGTGGGACTGCAGTATATTGTTGCGCCTGCCATCGCCGCCGCCAAGGTCGCCTTCTCCAGTTCAAGAGATAATTGAAGCAGTGGCGATTCCGCCGTGGGAGCTCGATGGGTCCTAGATTTCATTCACTGAACGAAAACTTCGACGGGCGAGTTTTCGTCACTGCTCAGCCATTGGCGCAACACGAATTTAGCAATAATTTGCAAGATTTTTGGGGCTGCACCAAGGCTGCAGTGTTGTAGTATTTTGGTAAGACAACATGTATACCTGAGGAACCATGTGACAGAGCCAGAAGTAGAGCCAGAAGTAGGGATAATTTAGTTACAGTGCCTCCAGTTCCATTGGGTTAGGGTTAGGGATTTTGACACTCAGAGATATTGTAAGGATTACATTTATCCAGGAACTTCATAAAATACTGGCTCTGTCACATATTTACTAAGGTATACATGTTGTCCCTCCCAAAATATTATGCCACTGGGACATGTTCTGAACCTAGACGGCATTCACTGCGTTCCGAGCCCCTGTAGGCACACCCTTGCCTACGTTCGTCTACATGCATCAAAGTGCGTCGATCGCCGTAGGCAAGGGGACATCGGCACAGCCTTGCCTACGTTCGGCTACGTTAGCCTACGTCACGTAGACATACTTAGGCGCCACGTAGATATACTTCGCCTAAGTTCGTCCACGGCGTAGACGCACCTTGTTCCCCCCAAAACTTCCGATTAGCCTCTACATCGGCCTTTAAAAGCATTTCTTTTTGCTCTCTCCCCTTCTAAAGTCTTGCGCCACCAGTTTTACACCCGCCGATCAGGCGTGGGAGGCATCAGGATTTAAGCTTTTCGAAGTCTTTTCTCATCATACTAACCCGAAACAGAGTGATTAGACACTCTTAGGCACTCGCCAAGCACTCGCACTAACTCCAAATTGATATACCACATCAGTCTAGATCTGACTATGTTTGTCTACATTGGTCTACTGCAGTAGGCATACATAGACCAATGTAGACTCATGTACACTAACAGTGTCTACATGCTGTAGGCATATGTAGGCAAACAGCCTGGTCTACCTCTTGTCTACCCGGTAGACACAGCATGTGCCTACATAGGGGTGGAACGCAGTGATTCGGTGCGAAAAGGGCCTGAAAGCACAGATCACTCAATACATAATATTTTCATGAATTCCTCTGTGTCACTAATTGCGCCAGGCTCCTACCCACATCTTCGATTCCATTAAGACTAATACACAATTCTAGAGCTGTGATGAGACACCTCGCTCCCTGGATGATTTGAGTGGAACGCCAACACGCGTATCCACACTCTGTCCTTGTCGCATATTCCGTCCTTGTCGCATATTCTGCAAATTTTGTCGGATTCTAGGACGATTGACCGTCCTTCAAGGAGGTCTGTCACCAATTTCTAGGAAATTTGACCGAGAAAAAATCGAGGCCCTGAATATAAAGAAATTCCATGTGCTAAAAATATGGTTCAACACCGTGCACAACATTCCGTCCTTGTCGCAATTCCGCAAAATTTTTCAGATGCTAAGATGATTGAGGGTTCTTCAAGGAGGTCTGTCGCCAATTTCTAGGAAATTTGACCCAGAACAAATCGAGGACCTGAATAAAGAAACTTGCATGTGCTGGAAATATGGTTCAACACCGCGTACAGCATTCCGTCCTTGCCACATATTCAGCAAATTTTGTCAGATGCTAAGATGATTGAGGTCCTTTAAGGAGGCCTGTCGCCAATTTCTGGGAGATTTGACCCAGAAAAACTCGGATGGTTTCTGAATGGCCTCTGTTTTTGTCAAACGTTTTCAACAGTAGATTTGTCTGGATTATTGTCCCAACGTTCCTCACCGCGCGGAAAGAAAGACTCAACTTGTCGATCAGGGCTCGACTGTTCATGTGGAAACGTGTCACAGGTGGTTGTCAGCACTGCGTGTGGCGCGAGTCGCGTGCTGAACAAAAAGTTCAGACATTCGAGCCAAAAATCTATGCGCCAGAAAAGAAGTCAGTACTCAACCTGCACTCGACGGTTCATGCGGAAGTCTATCGCAGGTGATTGGTTATACCCCTTGCGAGAGCAGTACCACCACTAGGGCACTGCGTATGGCGTGAGCACAAATATACGGGTTGCCCAACATCGGATCACTCCCTGTTGACCAGGGCATCCATCATGGCGGTCATCGGACACATGCCTCTCATTGGAATTGCGATATCAGAGGGGAAGTTCGGAACATAACAAACGATCTATCACTGCCCATGGATCCTTCTTTCAGCCATAGTAGTATACATTTACGAATGGCCCTCATTCTCCCTCATATTTACAGTCGCGGTCAAAAAGAATGAGCGCGACGGTTTGGGGCCGTTTGTGGGCCAAATGACTTTAAATAAAATTGTACCATGAACCTCGAGCAATTTCATGAGTTTCCATTAAACCATACCACACCTGGGTGTTTGTACGAAAATAAAATAATTTGGTGTTTTCCGGGAAATCGAGTTTGTGGATTCACACAGCGCCACGGGCATATGGGCCACTACCCGTGCAAGCTGCGCCAACTTCAACAATTCCCTTTCTCTGATGGGGAGAAAACATTGAACTTGCCTGCAACCTGACCAAGCCGAGGATCCACATACTTATCATGGTCTTGCGTCTGCACTCAGAGCTGCAAAATCTCCTTACTTAAGAAGTTAATCCATACATGATTTTGTGATAACTGACTCAGTTTCCGAAATCTTGACAAAAGGCTGCGTAATTCTATGACCTCACCCTACTGATAAAATTACGTCTGTCTGTCTGTGTGAAGCCTTTTGAAACTCCGCTGGTCATTTGAGGTACCCGCAAAAATTAATTCCCGCTTTGGATTCAATCAGAATTTTGCTTTGAAGCTTTTATGAGGTTTTCGATGGTTTGACCGCTTCAAAATTACATTACGGCTTTGCTCGCATAGTAAGAAAATAAAGACAAAAAAACAGGTTTCTCTGAAAACTTGAGGTTTAATTTTTATCGTGTGGTCATTCCAGTTTTTCTAGAAACTACGCAATAAAATTCACAACCGACAGCTTTGTGATCTCCTTTGCATAACAAATTATGTCTTTCTGTTGTCAATTCTTATGATTTTGCTTATGCCAACAGCTTGCATTCAGGGTTTTTACTGATTTCTGTGATCAATAAAGGGGGAGGGGGACCGCGGAGCGGTCACCCGAGCGCTTGTTGGACTATATAATTGCTTCATGCTTACTATATTGCAGCATTTGAATGGGCCACTCATCTACCACCAAAAAAATCATCGTCCCATCGCAGTGGCATTCAGTGCACGCGGGATGCACAATCAAAAGACCGTTGATTGGAGAAAGTAGGAAACAACAATTTATTCCAAGGACCTGAATAAAATAATGTTCTAAGATCTTATTTACATGTCTCATTGATCATTTGACAAGGCTGTAGACATACAGCTGTGGACATACAAGTCGTCCAGTGCAGCAGTTGGACCGGACTCCGTGCATCCCGATCACTGACTACTTTTTGAATATCTCATTAGAGACACAAACTGAGAGTGTCTTGCCCGGATGGTATATTATATGTATTATTGTGTCTATATTAGCGCCATTATCTCGAAAACATTTTTTCTGCTTGGTTATAAGGGCGGCAGTTGAGGTATGACGTGACATGGGGGCATCAATCTGTGAGGGGCGTCACACGGGGCGGCAAGGGCGTCAAAATGGCGGCACTGGCGTCACAGTGGCGTCACTTTCACTGACCCCCTGCTTGTTTACAACCATTTGCGGTACAACAGGTGTGGTCCGTTTTTTTTTCTGTTTTGGCAAATTTTCATGAGAACAGCTGCCCTGAGCTCAAATCTCAACTGTTTCCCTTCGAAATAGGCTCATTCGGTTCACATTGAGAATCCGCAAATAATGAGATACCGGTATTTTTGATCTCTTTATGTGATAGAATTTCTTCTGGAAAAACTTGATTTTGAGTAGGACACCTGTAGCACTCGGAATACTGCCCCAATTAGCCTAGTTCTTGGATATGTTATACATCTGATGCAACCCTGGACAATGTGAATGTTTATGGGGCTCGATGTACTCAAACTTCCATGGACAGCTCTACTTATTGTAGTGTCTGGATCTCTACTTCGCTAAAGTGTGCGCTAGATCACAATCACTCGGCATATAGCCTAAATAAACACAGGGAATCCCACAAGAATATCTGCACAGCGTTATTCTGCGAATATTTGACTGATATTCTGCGGATACATGCTGTATCCGCAACATATTCGCCGATAAATATTCCGCTCGAACTCCGGTGGTCATGCATATGCGCATAAGTTACTTATTTAAGTCATTATAATTGAGTGGGGAGCGGCGCACACAAACGTTCTTTTTCCCATTAATGACTTATGCATGACTTGATCCCCTACTTCCTCCCACCGTTGGCAGTGAGACACGAGTGGAGATTCATTCCAATCACGGCTAGAAGCACGTCGGCCCTCAAGATGGCTCTAAAGTACGTAATGTGTGCGATATACTGTTGAGGTGTGTTGCCAACCACCACTCAGCATTTGCGGACATTTATATTGAGAAGGGGTCAGATATTTTTTCCTGGAGCAAAAGATCTCAAGCGAGTAAACTATAGTCTCAGTATGCAAGGTATGTCCACTTCCCAACCGATGTCCCCTTCCCGATGATATTTCCGCCCTTCAATGACGACCTCACCCTTTGACCAATAGTCAACACCCAAGAGTGCTCCCATTTTCCAGTCTTCAAGCCAGAAGTAGATGTCATTGTGAAACAACATTATTAATCGTGGGTCCTTCCCAACATGGGTTGTATACTCGTGCAAAGTTGTGAATGGAAGGCTGTCATGACAGTATAGCATGAGAACCTTCAACTGAGTATGAGTTTCGAGAAAAGCGCCTGCCCCTTGCCAAAGTAGTTCTTGATCATGGATGCAGAGGTGAGTCAAAAGTGGCATCCGGCCAAGGTGAGACCAGAATGCTGGGCCCTCGCCGCTTCTGATGCTGCCGAAGAATTCGAAGTGAGTGATAGAGCCGGGTAAACCAATTCTCGGGTGGAGGCCCGAACAAAGCCGTTTTAACGGCATGGCCTGGATGAGCGTAACGAGTCTTTCATGGGCAAGATCGATGCAGCGGATCGATAAATTCTCCACTCGGCGGCAGGCCGCGAGCATAGGCTCGACGTTTGATGACTCGCAATATAAATTGCGAGTGTGTTGCAGTAAATGGACTCGGCTGGTTAGGATCTCAGATGCAACTCCG
This sequence comes from Mycena leptocephala, assembly GCA_029378395.1. Lineage (NCBI taxonomy): Eukaryota > Fungi > Basidiomycota > Agaricomycetes > Agaricales > Mycenaceae > Mycena > Mycena leptocephala. The sequence goes on from JARJLF010000459.1 coordinate 144,287, forward strand.
ACCACGGGATGCCCACGGAATGGTTTCCCAACCAATCGAGCAGAAACTATGACTGTGCGGTACAGTAGTGGTTCGATCCTGAACAGCGAGTTGAAGAAACAACGCATACCAGAAAAAGGTATCTGACTGACCATTCCTTCACACGCCAAGCGACCAACATCAGACTTGGAATCGAGAGAGGTTGCAAGAGCGCAGTTGCTTCAAATACGCCTCTCTCCAAATCGGGAGGGAGCCTGGTAGTCATGAAATCGTGTTGTCGTCGAATCCTTTTTGTATCTGGTTTCCAAACGAGAAGAATACAGGGAGGTCAGCATGGAATCAGGACCGTGGACGGGAAGAGCCCATGTGTGACTGAATCACACATCTGTTGTGACGAACTTTAGCCACCAGCATTTTTTCCGCGTACGATAAGTCCTTGAGCTGCCGTAACGGCTTCATATTTTTTTTAGCAACCGAGCTTCGCAATCAGCACACACATGATCACATTCTTCGGCCATAACGGGCCCTTCAATCTCTTCAATCGGGTCATTGCTATACTTCCGCTCTTTGCGAGTCACACCAGGGACTTTCAACACATCATAGTTCAACTCAAGTTCGACTTTCGGTGTGAGCTGGGTGAAAGGAAGCAGCAGTCCACAGACGGCACAACCAGCCTCCTCGAAGTTTGCAGGATTCACAGCCTTGCACATCTCCAAAATTATTCTATGCTCGTCTGCTGCAGAAGTAGGATCCGGAGGGAACACATAATCCTTTGCGGCCTGGTTGGAAAGCTTGAAAGATTTCTTGGCCTTGATTGCTTTCCTTTTAAATCGAAGTGCATCGCTGACCCGGCCTCGCTTTTGAGCCCGTTTATCATCTCGTAGAACCTGCTTTCGCTTTCGCCTTTTTCAAGAACCTCGAGGTTCGTTGGGAGCGTTTTGAACACACTCACAGATTCGGTACATTTACAACCACAGACATGATTAGACAGAATGTCCTTGATTTCGTCGGTGGCGCGCCGTTTGGGGATCGGAATACCGTGGAAAGACGATACTTCTTTCAGATTTGGCTTGGTGAACTTCGGAACGAGCATGCGAAGCGCTACACGGCATAGAATCTTGTCCGGATCGTTGGAGCATTGATCAACAAGTTTATCCGCAGAGCCGTGGGCGACATATAACATCTCACGGTCGTCTGACCATGGTGGAGGGTCGCCCAAGTGATAGGGCATGATATTGGCGACAGACCAGCGAGACTGTTTCCCACCTCCGAAGTGCTTGCATGAATAATTGATCTTCTCGATGCGGGAGGCACGGGAAAATAAACCAAATAGGAGTAGCACAAGGAGCACAATACCTTTCGCACGAACAATGATGTATCTGAGGGGGCCAAAATGCCAGATTGCACAGGCACATAACTTAAATTGTGAGTCACTCACAAAATGATATAGCGGCAAGGCTCGATAATCGTGTTTCAGCATTACATAGCGCCGGAGCTGTCCGTGCAATCGGGCACACCTAGTTTTGGGAGAAGAGCTCGTTCCAGAGCTATAGATCAAGACCAGAAAATGCTGTATATTCAGCAACCCCAGGTGAGTCCAGTAAAGCAATGGCTTTGCAGCAGTGCATATTCGTTCAGATTTTTGTGCAAGCAGCGACATCTCGGCAAAGGTTTCGGCATGAAGCCATCCGATATCAAGGTCTTTATTCGGCATCAAAAAATGCAGGTTTATTCGACCGACAAAGTCGGCAGCAGAGTCTTTATTCGGCATTAACAAATGCAATTCTATTCGACCAACGATGTCGGCAGCAGGAGCACCTGCAGCAGGAACACCTGCAAGGGCATCGCCCATGGTAACGAGACAGGAGGCACTCGACATGCCCGAGCTCGGGGTATCATGTCTCTTGAGAGCAGCAAGGAGGAATCCAAAAGAGAAAAAGCCAGTCCAGAGTAGGTAGAGGATTCGCATGGTGGTGGTAGCTAGGTGCAATTGGTGACAGGATCTCTAGTACACTCTTGGCCGCATTCTGGAGCTCATCCAGTGCGTCAATGAGAATGATGACGACGCTACAAGATTTGGAGAGTTCCCAGATAGGAGCCAATAGAAGTGCCTCTACTTGCTCTTTCCGCGAAGAAGGGAAGCCATACTTCAATCTGTCATCGATGATACGAGCGGCAGCTGGAGAGGATTTGGCGAGCTGCTGTGCAATAGTGGGAATAATTTTGTCTGGATTGGTTGTTTCAACGATGTTACGAGAGATGAAGAACTGAGCTGCGACGGGTGTGCCCTTCTTGCGAAGATTGTCGACAAGCGTGTGTTGATTTACGAGTACCAGCTGCACAAAGACTCTTGCTCTGATCTGTAAATTTATGCTGTGCTGCAATATGGCTGGCGAGCTCCTCCTTGATGGATTGTAATTCTTGAATTGGTTCATCAGCTTCAAAACTTTTACAAGCCATACAAGGGCATACGAGTTGCATGGGGATCTGTGAGATTGACAATGCTGTCGTAGATTGGGATCTTGGGTCCTTCACCTGTTCCACCAGGACCACCACCCGGACCCGCGCCTCCGGGGCCCCCAATCCCACCATGAACTAATGACCTGGATGACCCATGACTTCGACCTAGATTAATGTAATATGACAAATACCAGACACGTTATATTTTGCTCCACCTGGCGTAGCAAATCATTCTCAGTGGGGAGGCAAATACGAGTTAGATATCTCGAGCTGACTCACCAGGCTGCCCAGTATCCATTGTACCTCACGGAGTAATGAAGGGGTGGTGGCGAAACCAGTATACTGTACTGTATAATCTATACAACTCTCGACGTACAATTTCATTCAATACTTGGCATTGTCCACTTTTTCGTGGTAAATCGTACGAAAGGAAGATCTTGTAGCTATATCACATAAATTATGCACTGGCCAAAAAAACAGATTTGCACAGCCCTCAGGATATATCTCTCCATAAGATTATCCACGTCTGTCTGAAACCTTTTAAACTCCGTTTTGGGGAAATCAGCTCCGACCTTTTGGACCATCAGCGTTACAGCTGATCCGGGAACTAATGAGAATGGTCGAGAATTTTTTTTCGCGCAGTTCCCAAAAAGGAAATATCCGTCTCTTGCTCTCTTTCCCACTCTTATACCACTACCAAGGCCTCTGCGTAAAATTTTGAGCTCTAGCGAGCATTTACGTGATTGCCCTCGGCTGCCTCAACTACATTGAGACCAACCCGACAATGTCGTATAACAGGGCAGCAATCAGTGAAGCAAATGCAGCGCGAGCTCACACCTAGAAAGGCTCCAATTTAACCGATACAACATACCACATGATGCCTCGGTCCGTAGCGTTGAATGAAATATTTCATATCCTTGACCGCCTTATACTTCATTCGGCAGAGCATCCTGATGTGCAAGGAGAACTGTACTCAGGTGGATTATAATTTTGTATGGACATCTGGGTACATACATGTACCCCTAGGCGCATTGAAACCGATCTGAGAAGGAGTTTCCTGACAGCAGATCTAAAACAGTTTTTAAAAAGAAGAAAATTGGGTAGGTAGGTAAGTAGGTAGGTATAATTTCACGTACAGCCCGAATCACAAACGCGTGTTCCAGGGATTTTGCCGGTGTACAAAGCAAGGATAATTAGATCAGCTTCCCCCTACCAACCGACCCAAAAGGTCCCGAGATGCTGGCGGTCCACATGTTACAGGAACTTGGGGCATCGAAGGTTGGTTTCGTTCTTTTGAACTTATCAGGTGGGCCACACAGCCCACAACCAACCGATAACGGCACTGATATCAGGCAGACAGTTTGGCAGATTGTTCCCTGTGATAACGGCCTGATAGGGGGCAAGACAACTGGCCAGGTTGTCCTGCCTACCATCAGGGGCAAGCATTGTCGACTGGCCAGAAAGAAATTGCAACTGGCCAGGCCACAGCTCAATCTGATCCCCCAGAACCCAAACAGAGGTTGCAACTTGCCAGTGTAACAATTTGGGCATTTTCCATATCCAGGGTGCCTGAAAAATTTCCCTTTGACCCCTGTGTAATTTCATGATTGCCTCTCCAAAATGGGGCGGAGGTTGAAGAGCGCCCGGGCATCGGCCACAGTTCAATTCTGTAGAATTATATATTATGCCACTTTGGACAATGACCTCAACCTTGCGCCATGGCTTCCCAACCGGAGAGGATAATGGCTATGTTTAGAGAACGCAAAGTTCGTATATGATTCTCTCATATATATCGAGCTGACAACAACACATCATAGCCTACTTGCGTGTGTAACCGATGTGAAGCTAGTGGTAACGGTGCTACGTGCACCTTCCGGGGATGGACAGTTCCTTGTGGAGACTGTGATGCACTCGTCGATGATCGGTGCAGCCACATCAGTCTTCCCGCTTGGAAGCAATTCTGTTCAGCAGAAGATGCCAAGCCGGAGAGCAAGGATGGTGCGTCTACAGTGTCTTGAAGGCATGAAAATTGGTTCACTATTATTACACTGTCTAGCTACACGGGCCTATTCAGACTTGTATCATGATGCCGAGAGTTAATTTTAAAAAAAAGCAGCCGCGCCTGTTGTACCGCAAAGAGCTGTAATTTGCTACAGCGTTCCTGCCCAAAATCGAGATTTTTTGGAAGAAATCTCATTATGTAATTGCATCATAAAGAACGGTGTTTCGTCCCAGGCAGATTTTTAATGCGAATACAACGCAACTACTCCCAAGGCAATCGGATCAAAATTGAGCCCGTGGCGCCGATTCTGCTGGAAACCGTTGAAAAAATAAAAAATAGTTCTGCAAACGGCTGTAAATTTGACGGACTGCGCGTTATTACGTGCGGTCAATTTTGAACAGCCCATATGTTCAACCAAATTGAACCAATAATTCGTTCAACCCCCACTTACAGTCGTTCGCAGAACATAAGGCGCGGACCGAAAATTTTGCCTTTTTGGGCACTTTTTGATCTTTTTGCTCAGGACACTCGCCCTGCCCTTGGTTCCGGTCCGCTTGCCTTGGGAGTTGGCTCATTCGATTCGCATTCGGAATGCGCAAAGGAGATTTTTAATTTGGCATTGAAAACTGCTGTCTGAGCAATGGAATGAGTTTTGTCCTATATTTCCTGAGGATTTTTCACTAGGACAGTTGCCCTGCACTCAATTCACCACCTTTTTCTTTGTTTCCCGTTAGGAATGCGTAGCGGACTGCCTCTTCAATTTCAGAATATCGGACCCAGAGCCCTTTTCTAGTGTATACGGCCGTAATACCCGTAACCTACCGTAAAAACTTACCGTACCGTCCCGTAATGACCTCTGAAGTTGTGTATACGGTTACGGGTACGGACGGTTGACCTACCGTAAAGTACCGTAAACTTTACGGCCGTAACCGTATACGGTTACGGTGGGGATCCCTATCGACGACGGTGACGTCGTGCAGCGAGATTCAAAGAAAAAAGCTATGTACATTAGGATAAGCCGATTCATACCAAGTCATGGGCAGTAGAATGAGGTGAAAGGGCCCAAAATGAGCTGGATGCGCTACAACGAAAGTGGAAGCTCATTTTTTTTTTCGATTTTGGTCCTATATAGCAGCATCTATCCAGATGTGAAGGGCTCATATAGACTGCTCTGAGGACTACTGTGGCACTTTTTGGCAGACAGAGTGGGTGAGAGAGCTAACGGCGGAATTCGACATCAGTGGTGGTAAAAGAAAACCGGACAAGTCATATTCAATGCATTCCCACGGGCGCTAATCTGTCAGTGCATCCACGTCGAAACACGCAAAGTGGGAAATGCACAAACAGGTGCAAACAATCTGATTTGAAGCATCTGCTTAATATACGAGATATCATGCGACCTCGGAATGTGTTCTTGATTCGTTCCCTCATGGATGAGTGGTCCCCTAGTGCGCTGACGGAGAACGAAGGCCTCTCCACTCAGCTGCTGCCTGTCCGACGCAAAAATGAAGGTGCACCGTCGGCGACTCCAGCCGTCAGTCGCCGTAGCAGCCGCATTGGAGCGTGGACATCGTTGTGCATAGTCGGCGGCACGCTTTTCACAGGCCTAACGGCCGTGCTGCATTATATGTTCAACGCACACCTTGAGAATCACTCCGTCCTTGGGTACTGGACCCAAAACAAAAGTAGTCAGGTAGAGATCACCCTCGCGACGGTGTTTGCGATTGTGTTTTGTTTTTCAGCGGGCGCAAGCCTCTGCCAAGTGGTGCGCAACATACATGTTTCCCTTTCGGCGACAATTCAGTTTAAATTACCGTTCTAGTCGTGGCACGCCATGCGCCGCCAACCACTCTCGGGTGCGTTCTCTTCCTCATTTTTCGTTGGCCCGCGCCCTAATGACCGAAAATAGTGGCTGATCTTGACGCACTGCTCCAAGAGGCATCCATTACAACCTTTCTCCGGATCTCGCGTATAGAGTGCCACAGGTCCTCGCCATTACAGTTGCCATCTTGGCCGCGCCACTCATTACCGTCTTTGCGCCGTCACTTTCGGCTCGCCAAAGCGATGCTATCAGGCGGAATATTAGGGCTGGGTGGAAATGCCGCGCGTGCCGCGCGACTGCCGCGCACTGACGCGGCAGTGCGGGGAAGTGAGGCGGCAGTGCCGCGGCACTGACGCGGCGGTGGCTGTGCAATTGCCGCGGCAGAGGGTTTAAGTGCCGCGCCGCCTTTAACTCCTTCCACACGCCATTCTATACTGCAAGGCCTATCGAGGCAAGGTTTAATACCTTCAATACATCATCCAGAGCGCACAAATCATCCCAACAACCCCGATTCGCAGCGGCCTGAAACACCTCCAATTTTTGACTAGATGTTGACTAGATCATGTCTATCTCCCAAGTTTGGGATAAAAAAATAACAGGAACGAAGGGGAAGCCGTGGGTTTCAAGTCTGAATATTAATTGTAGGTACCTGCATCTCTCTTAAGTGCATTATGTCGCCATAAATACGTGTATTATTGCCGGGCAATATATATATCTCAGACCTTGGGAGTTGCAAGCACTTTGGTGACGTGAATAGGGGTGCGTCGAGATCTGAATACACTTTCGTTGGAAGTGCTATGGTTGAATTTCCACTCTGGGCACCTTGCATGAGCGATGGGTATAAATGTTTCTCGCAGCGCACAGCGTTCTGCCTAATTCACCGCGAATGACGGAGCAATTGACTGAATATCCTGGCATTAAGCTAGACGACAATCTAGAAGACTGGGGCAAATCCAACTTCGCAATCAAATTCATAGACACACTGCACTGGTGCTATCCTGGTGAGTAGGCTTACACACGTTTCTCGGGCAACAAACAGCCCATTGATGCCCGAGACAATTCGTGCAAGACTTGTAAGCAACCACGTATGTACTCAAGAGTTCGGGCGGTCCAGGCTGAACGAACCATCCCAGTAATTGGTCAATGATTGTCCCTTCAAATCTTGTCTCAAACTCTGGCGCACATTTTCAATTGAAACAAAGCAAATCTACTGCTATAGTGATCCCTGCATTTACAGATGGATTTGCAGGGATCCTGCAGTGCCGTTATATTCTTTCCCAGACATTTCAATTCCGAGTCGTTCCAAAGAATCCAAATACACGGATCTGGATGGTTCTCGATTCCCCATCATTCGAGAAGAAGGTAAAGGCTGGACATCTGTTGATTTCAGGCTCGTCGCGCTACGACTTGATATTTCAACATCCATTACTCCCAGAAATCCCTGCGTTGGAAATGTCCGCCGAAGTGTCGTCCCATGCCGGGTCTATTCCTGTCTATTCCACGTGGCAATTTATCAAGCAACCAGATTAAGGTACAGAGGTTCTTAAATTCACGGATCTTTGGCACCTGCCATTTGAGAGTTAATTCACGCCAAGTTCAACTTGACCTGATGAAAGCTAACAGATTCCCGCGGAGCATACAGCCATTTCTGGTGGATTCGCCGTCCAATAGCCTCCAATACATGCTGAGATTTTGAGTCTCGGTTTGTCATGTTCTCCACCGGTTCGTCGAGTCTCGATCGTGCCCCCGAATTCTGTCCGAATCAGAGTTCAAGTTTCAACTGGGAAACTCGTGTCTCACATCTGCAAAATTCAACTGAACGGAAATTGGGGGTCGTGCTGTCCACGTTCCGTGCCGGCGTTCTCAGCCTGTGCCACGGCAGTACAGTCCGTGGATGCAATACATTTTAAATCTCATCAACAAAATTATTGGGGCAGCCTCTTCGCTGAACAGATTTTCCATTCAATTGGAATGTACGACATGGCCGCGGGCGTTTGTCAGACGTGCCGACTCAACTGACTCGTAGGCCCAGTATCGAATCCATCTGTGCGCTGGCAGTGCTGCGATAGTGGTGGTTGCCACAAGAATAGGAAATTATGACTATTCTGACCACGCTGAACAGCGACAAGTTGACAATAACGGAGACCATCCTCAGGGTGACCTCAACCTTTTCGCATGAAGTTCTCCTCTCAGCTGACCATCCCCAAGGAGAGCAAGGCCAGTCTTACTGTTGGAAGGCTACGGTTTCACGCGTCCATGAGCGTAGCAAACCTCGCAAAGGAAATCGTCAAAAACAAAGCAGCAGTCAAAGAGGAGAGGGCCCGGGCTCGGTCGACGAGGGCAGCACCGCGCCATGACGATGTAGATGTGCCACCGTTGCTTGGCTGCTTCAAAAAATCACAGGATGGTTGGTCCATGGGATCTAGTGGTATTACCGACGATGAAAAGCGGAACACATGCATCGAATTTGTTTACGATGTTCTTGCCTCTGACTCCGGTGCTCGTGCGTCCGTCTCATATCTGCTGATTAGCTAACTGATTTTGGCCAGCCTTCGACTTGATCCTCCTGAAGGCCAGAGAAATTGAAGGCATAGTGCACAAGAAGTACGGAATGACATGGCTATACCTGGCGACGATGCGGGCGGTATTCGTTCATCTTAGGGACAAAAACAGTCCCGCTTTGAGGGAGGTGGTCGCTAGCGGCGACCTTCCGGTGGCTAAGTTCATTGAAATGGTTATCAGCAACTAGACGTCTACCAAACTAGCAATATCCATATCAAGTCACACACTGCCTCGGGGGTGAGCGCCATGGAAGCGTTGAGAGCTCTGTCTGGAGACTGAAACCGCTCATGGTACGGGATCTAGCACGTGTGGTGGTTTTCCCAAGAGCGGACTACGGGGTTCACTGCTTTTTTCCACTGCTGGCGCCAGCTTTCAAACCTTTAGAAGGTGTTAACAAGTCTATTGCTCGCTGTATCACTGGACCTGGAAATCTTCGGCACTTTACCAGCAAAGCCCCAGGAAAATTTAGATAGCTGCCTGAGATTAATGTCTGTGCAACTGAATTTTTCGAGTATTTATTTCGCGGTTTTTTCTTTGCAAAGAGCGACTGGGACACTTCCCGCCCTACTCACAGTACTCGCTCAACTCGTCGCTGAAATTCGTACACACCCCTCCCCTCCTTCACCGTATGTCCGTAGCTCCTCTTTTCCGGTCGCCAAGATAAAGATATATGCAGCCCTCGCCTCTACCCAGTGTCATGCTGATTGATATCCGATTGACAGTGTGTACCATCGCTGTCGTTGTAAAATGTGCTGACATCTTTCCCCTCGCAGCCTTCTCTGCATATATAGTAGGTCCCCTTCCATGTCCTCCCGCCATCTTGGAATGTCATGTGCTATAATAGTAGAGGTAGAGAAATGGTGTTGGATATTAGCGGAGGGTGGGAGGGGAACGAAAAAAGTGTTATAGTTGATCCTGAGGCGTTGTTCCTAGGCCCTAGTCATAGCCACCCTCTTTCCTCCAAGGCTGATTCCCGCAAATCCTCACTCGGACTCAGTCGGTGTTGAGACTTCGGCAAAATCTGCACAAAACTTGATTCCAAACTTCGTTCAAAGGGTCCCTCAATTATGTAGGTGCGCACAGAATTGCCTGCAAACAACATCAGGAACAACAACGCTGTGCCAACAACGATCACTATTTGATGGCCGATGCTCGTGCTGTGAGCCTGTGATGATCTCGTGTTCCGATCGTTTCCACTTCTTCGGTTTTGCAGTTTGAGGGTCCCGGGTCGATACATACTTGCCTTCAAAAATTTCCTGTGGTCAAAATGATGGATTCGGAAGACTGGAGATCGTCCTAGCTTGTCCTTTTGGGAACATTGAAGCCCGCGAGAATTTCACTGGCTGCCCTCTCCATGCACACATTGTCCGGGTGATTTACTAGTGAATTTTTGCGAACTTTTGCAACAGGTGGCTGTTCAATGGGTGTCTGGACCGGACTTGGATGCTGCCACGGTTACCCTCTCACAACGCGCGTACTTTGAGAAGGGGCTTGCAGACCGTTTGGGTGCATTCGAATTGCGTTAGAATTCAAGACAATTGATGCCCGAGAGCGGCACCCCGGCGCTCGAGCACGCGTTTGGCATTCTAAGGGCATTGTTTTGCTCACCACGCATTCAAATCTCAACCAATTAGTTTGTGTGGCTTGCCAGGGAAAAATGGTCTGCTTTGAAATTCGAGACGTGTTTACCATTTGTTCTCAGTTTTGCAGGAAGAATCCCATCAATGGAGGTTTTTTTTTTTTTGTATAAGCCACCCGATTTTAAATTTCTTTGTTTTTTTTGGCCCTAATCGCGTTGATCTTGTGATTACTGACCTCCACGGCGTAAGATACGGACATTTATAATAACTACAGCATAAACGGCGCAAGATATATTCTGGACAGCTACGTTTATCAGGCGTGTTGTATTGCTTCATATTTCTGTTCACTACCACTAGTTATTGCCTGTTACTGTGCCCTACTGGCTGCTACTAAGAATTGCAGCCAGTGCTACTAGGCGCTACCAGGCGCTACGGTAGTCAAATCAGGGAAGGCTTCCCGCGCCGTCCCTCTGGCTCTCGAAGAAGATGGTAATGGCCGAGGTCCTTAGGCCACCTAAAGAGCCCTCTGCATTATTTCCGCTTGGGCCCTTGCTGGGTCAAGCCTGGAGTACAGCGAGGCATCTTTCGTGGTCTCTGCTCTGTGGGGTTTCCCGCGTTCACCACAGGTAGAAACCATCTCGGCTTTCGCGATGATGACGCTTGGTCCAAATTTGTTCAAGTTGCCGTTCATTGTTGGAGTGACGTTGGGATTGCACGCGGCTTCGACGGCTCCAAACCCGCCACCTTTGGCTGCCGATAAACGCCTGGAGCCAACCAATTTGGAATTTATGCTCACCTCTCCCATGTTCCGTAATTTTCAAAAAGTTCGGCAATTCAGCTGGTGGGAACAGTGACCCTAACGTACGTTTACCATAGGCAGTGTATTGGTTTGGAGCGATTGCAGAAATTTCAATCATTGCCGGGGACTTGAGCTCCTATTCGGTAGTACCACGAAGCATTTGTTTAGCCCTGTCCTTGGGCGCGAATCTGGATGCTGTCCGTGTTAAACCGGTATTTTTTTTCGGATCCGCCCTGGTCGCGAGTGGGGCCATTCTTCGAGTATTCTGCTACAGGGCACTTGACAAGCATTTTACATTCGAGTCGAGCATCGCGCGGGACCACAAGCTGGTGAGAACTGGTCCGTATGGTTTTGTCCGCCATCCGGCTTATTCAGGGGCATTCCTGGCGTATCTTGGCCTCCTCTGTTACTATGAAAGCCCGGGGGCGTGGTTCATGGAGTGTGCTTTCAAGGGTACTAGTGGTGGCAAGATATTTGGCGTATCGTATGCAATCATAATATCTCTTGTCGTCGCTGGATTGCTATCCAGAATGTCTAGGGAAGATGATGGGTTGAAGAAGGAATTTGGGAAGGAGTGGTCTGATTGGGCTGCAGTCGTTCCCTACGCGCTTATTCCGGTATTTATTAGAGGGCGAAAAATAATGCGCGCGGGTGCTTGAGCCATCGAGCATGACAAAGTTTGATTGATCTTATAGTCAAGTTCCCATTATCTTGGTCCAATAAATTGGCTTCTTGGAATCAAGGTCACCCGAGACCATGCTGAGCGCACACTCAGTTTCGGATACTGACGAGCGCGATTTGGTGGCGAGCATCTGCGACCTATATTGTACATCCCGAGAGGGCGAGCTGAGTCCTTTCCATCCATTCGACTCTCCCGATCCCGAGTCGATTCTGAGCCAGGACAAATCCTACGAACTCACTTTCGCAATTTCCACACCACCGAGCTCTTTTGATCCCGGTTCCAGTCTCTCTGCCTACGACGATTCCGACGAAGATTTGCGCGACATTTTTGAACTTTACACCGAGCAAAACGAGCACCCAAGCCAGACCGAGCCTTTTAAACGGGCTGAGCACCAGCCTTTCTTTTCGCGCACATCGATATCTTACGTTCCGGATTACGCCTCAGAACGACTTCAATCGAGCATCGCATCATATGCTAAGATTGAGGCAACTGATGATCCTCCGACCCATCAAGAGTCGATCCAAGCTCCTGAGCCGGTTTCGCATATGTGCGTCCACGGATTCGATCTGAGTTCCACATAACACGTATTCTCTTTTTCAAGCTTTACTTGTTTTCTGACCGCCGCTCTCCATCACTTTTATTCCCTCATCGTGTTTCCTCTGGCCAAACTGTGTGCTGATCATAATTTCGAGACATTACCCACGAATCATTTATCGACTAGCTAGGGTTTCACCAGCCCGGATGTAGCTGCAACCCGAGTTGATTATCTCGTCTCCGACTCCAAATGCAGCACGACTCCAATTCTTGCTGAGCCACGTATAGTGGCGGCAAAAAGTAATGACCGGGGCGGTTTGGGCTCACCAGTGCGCCGAATCACTTCAAATAAAATCTTGGCATGAACTTCTATGAATTTCATGCCATTATACAAACAGTCGCCTCTGCCCTAGCCCATACCTGTCAAAACCCATACTGTGCTATAACCCATAGTTTTTTCGTGTAATGGAGGTGATCACCAATTACATAAATCCCATAACTCTCTACTACTCCAAAAACCCATACATTTTTGGCCAGCCAAAACCTATAATTTGCTCCTATTTCCGTTGATTTTATTTAATCTTTCGTGAGGATTTGCACTACACACACCATTCCTCCTAACCTGACTCTCAAGATACTCAAGATACTTTTTTTTTTGCACCCAAGGATAGTGTCCAAAAATCCAAAATGGAGCCGAAACGACAGTTAAAACTCTCCAGTTGTTGGACTTGCGCCATTCACATGCGTTCAGCGAGCGAACATTGTAGAATATCGAGGATCTTATTGACATGCCAGATCTGGGAAAGCAAGTTTTCCACCGTAGTCAGCACGAAGGAAAGCACCGCAAACCATACCTACGGTTCTTAGGTACCTCACGGATGTGTATGAGGCTGTTTGTGCAATCTTGAGCCCCGTCTTGCAACATTTGGACCAGCGGAATGTTTGAAATGCTCAAAACATACAATTTCTACTGAAATTACCCAATAATTTGATATCTGGACTAGTAGATATTTTCTGTGATTTTTCCCCGTCGGCCGTTGTCCCGAAATAAAATAATTTAGTGTTTTCCGAAAAATCGAGTTCATAGAATTTTCTTGTATTCAAAGATGGTGAACACAGTCTGAAAGTACTCAAAAAAGCGACCCTGTACATATATTGGTTGACTTGTATTCATAGTGATTTGAGCTCAGAATACCTATCGCAAGTTGGCCATTTTGAGCATTTTTGGTGATAAATGGTCTAAAATGCCTCAAGGCCAACTTGGAGGCTCCAGTGTAAGCTCGAATCCCTATGGATGTGAGTCAACCAACATATGGGTATGGTCGTCTTTATGACTAATTTCATGCTATATAAATCATTTTTGAGTACAGGACAATTCCACAAACTCAAATTTGCAGTAAACACTAAATAATTTATTGCCCGATAGCGAACCAGGTAAGGTATGCATAAAACTATGTATAATGGCATGAAATTCATAGAAGTTCATGCCAAGAGCGCGCGCGCACGCTTTTATTTGAAGTGATTCGGCGGACTGGTGAGCCCAAACCGCCCCGCTCATTACTTTTTGCCGCCACCGTACAATCTGGAGCAGCGCATCAAAGCCTTTGAATGGTGGAGCTCGGTGCCGGTTTACATCAATTTAAATACAGAACGGTTTCCCCGGAGATTTCTTAGGCGCACTCAACGGATCTGGATAGCCCTGCTCAATACAAACCTTTTTGTCTGTTCAGATTGCGAACTCAGCATCTGGCGCTCTTTTCTGGCCTCATTGATCTCCGCGGCCCTCAAATTCAACTCTCACCGGTATCTGCGCTGCAGTTATACTCCGGTCTGAAATCTAACTCGACTCGATACAAGGCACACAGTACCTTCGTGTCCATACTGCTCCTTCTTTCCCTACACAGGATTGACTGGCGTCGTGGGTCTCGAGCAGCGACCTGCACCATTTTCCTGATTAAAGAGAGGAACACGATCAAGGAAAATTCGTTCGCCCTTCATTCCGCCCATGTGCTTTAAGAACTAGAAAAAAAAATGAGTGGAAAGCATAGATGAACCCAAGATGGAACTAACTTCGAAAGTACTGGTATGGTCTGCTTTGGCCGTTCCAAATGGCAACGTCCCCATGTCACGCTCGATGTAGATGCGATGTGCGGACATCATGTCAGTGAAAAGCGCCTTCAGATATGGAACGGATGGCGGAGAACCAGCATGGGTCATTGAAGGCAGAGAACGATTTAATGCCCTCCTGTCCATAGAAATCCGCGGCTGCCATGTACATCATTTCGTCGTCTGCATGGGACTTATGTTGGATTTCGGAGACCAGTTCAGAGAACGGAGCAGGACCGAAACGAGTCGCAAAAGTTTTGGACATTTGTGACATCATCAGTTCGAAATTGCACCGCGAGATGAGATATAAACTAAAAGGAATAAGTTGTTGGCTCTGAATATCAGAATTAACGCAGCTGGAAATGCGGCTTGCACGAATCGTGGAAGCTGCGGAGGATGTGGGGATCAGTGCCCTGATAATTCGTGTTGCATCTAGGCGAGTCCAAATAGTGTTACCGCGGTCAGGTCCTGAACCGCTGCTGAACCTGAACCGAACCTGGACCGGACCTAAAATCCGGTTCAGTGGCTGTGTGGCTCACTGGACCGGACCGAAGGTCCAGTTCGAGGTTCAGTAATTTTGAAAATTTCCCGAACCGGTTCGAACCTGTCGAACCTGAACAGATTTCCACCCCTCAAATTGAATAAAAAAGCATTCGTGTGAGCACATTGTGTCCGCAGAGGTATGGACTCACTTCAGGCCCACTTCAGTCCGATTTTTAAGTCCTCAAAACAGCCTGAAAAGGTGCTTGAAATAATTATTTCGAGACTTGTGATTGCATCAAACTGTCATCAGACAGACACGATTCAACAAATTGTGGAATTGAGCATCGTCGACAAGTTCAGTTGAGTCCTTCTGGGCGATACAGAGATGATAATGAAGCTGAGGAGGACCCGGAAAGAATTTTGAGTGCATCTGGTGCGTGGGAAGAAAAAACAGGTTCGAACCGGGTCCGAACCTGAACTGGACCAGAACCTGGGTCCAGTCCAAAGTTCAGCAAATTCCCTGAACCGAACCCGAGGTCCAGTTCGAAGTTCGGAAAATTTGGGTGCTGAACTGGACGGAACCGGACCGCGGCAACACTATATAATCTTAAGCTCGAGAGGTCAGTCCTGTTGTTTAGTAAATCCATCCTGGATACTACCAGATGGTTGCCTCAGATTTGAGGAGGCACGAGATGCGTCGGTTGAAGCACTCAAGCGCGATCCTAGCTCCATCAAGGCACGATACCGCAAGGCCATGTCAGTGAAAGGCATGGGGTTCCCCGAAGTTTCCCTTCTTGAGCTATACACGGTGCTTGTTATGGATCCAAGCAACACGGAAGCACGTTCAGTGTTCATTGACACTTTGAAAACATACGACACTCCCGGAAGAAAATGTCTGTCCTTGGATATCATTCCTGATCTAGATTTCACCCCTACTCATGGCTCACCGGAAACTGCTGCTGGAATCGACTCTCCTGATATATACTTTGGCCCAGTTTCTGAACCGCGCGGTGCGGAGAGTTCACTTCGCCGACCGGAAGAGCCCACAAAAGCGATCTCGTGCAGCGGGTGCTCCGCCCTCAAAGATCGCCCCGATGTCAAATTCTGCGCAAAGGTGGTCCTGGCGTCGTCTTTTTGCATTCATACTCAAGCTCATGACTCGCAGTGCACGATTTCAGCATACTGCAATCTGATATGTCAGCGCAAAGACTGGTACATCATTTGCTGTCGATCATACTGTTCAATCTAACAACTATACTTGCAGGCCAAATTACAAGGTCATTTGCGCTGAAATGGCACAGCACAAGGTGCTCTTGCGGGCCTCCGAAAAGCTCACCCACCACCCGTACATGCACGAGTTGCTGAAACGCTATGCTACGATTGCGCTAAGCCTACTCTACTCAGATCCTATGCCGTGCCCCGGGTTGCTCATCGTTACCGTCGCGCTGCTCCCAGAGTCCGGAGCGCACACCCAGCGGCTTACGATCCAGCGCATCAACGCTGTTCCCCTTGTCCTCCTGGACGAATGCTACCACAAAGCATGTGACCCTTCTCTGTTGGGCCGTAGTGCACTTGGTGGGCAACTGATCCGGATTATGATATCTCCAAACATTAGGCCGGACGTCCAGCGCTGGTTGAGCACCATGGTGCTCGCTTCTGTGGATGCGGACCAACTCGTCCAAGCCAGGCAGCCCGACTTCACATTTAAGCTGTACAGTCACTCGCTTGGCCGGACTCGCTCCTTCTCGATGAATCTTGACGTTATATTCCGGTGCGTTGCACTTCTTGGGGGTCCAGCACCCATCTCAAAATTATTTAGGGCCTTGGAGAATGAGATCAAACTTGATCTTGATAACTACTATGGGTTGAGGGGGACACCGAGTTGATGTGTTGTCGCACTTCCGATAAGACATACTCTTGTTGCCGTCAGACAATGTTGCAATCCCTTACAGCTATTGGCAGTACCGAACGCGCTGTCGAAGAAATTCCTGGTCTCGGACGCCTTCAAAGAATTACCCATACCTCGGTCAGTTCTTCATGGATTTGGATGAAACCATGCTAGATAATTTGGGCTAATTCGCGCGGAATTAGTGATAGAGAGAAACCTGTGAAAATATTTCATATTGGATGATGTAGGATTTTGGGCCACTTTCGAGATGAGTGCTGTCTAGCGAGGTCCAGGCATGTTCAAACAACATGTTTTTTTGTAACGAATGGCCTACATAGATTTAGAAACATGTCATAGAGTCAGAACTTTGAATAATTCAGTCTGTGATGCTTGCAGTCAGGTTGGGATAACAGGCAACCCAGCGGGATCTGAAATATTGTGGAGATTCAGTCAAACACGAGATATTATGTAATTTTGCTTCCATGACCTGTTTGAGAATGTTAACAAGTCTTCCCTAGCCAAAATTTAGACAAGTAGGACATGAATTGGGCATGCCACATCAGATTCATCTCCAAAAAGCTTCAAAAAGCCAGATCATCCAATATGAGATATTTTTACAAGATGCTTTCTATCACTAATTCCGCACGAATTAGCCCAAATTATCTATCATGGTTTCATCCAAATCCATGAAGAACTGACCGAGTTATGGGCAATTCTTTGAAAACATCCGAAACCAGAAATTTTCGACCGCGCCTTCGGTTCGGTACTGCCAATAGCTGTAACGCTATCTCGTGTGATTGAGAGCCCTCACATACGTCATCTTTTTCTCCTTGTCTTTCCATTTCATCGATGTGGTTACAGGCTTTATGAACCTAGTGGCCTAGAACAAAACTACCGTGCGGAAATCTGGCCCATCTGCGCCATTTTCGCATGGGTCCATCACCAGGCACGTGAAAAAACCAATTTTTTTTGACGAAATATTTGGTGACCTGGCGCTAGGTTTTACGATTTCTGCTGCTGCACATTCTGCGGGGCAGTCCGACTGTGGCTATTGGACCAGAGGGTCACTGGTCTCTCTTCAAGGCGCTGCAGTCCTGGCACTCTTCCTCGTGCGTTGCGTCGGGAATGTCAACTCCGCACTGAACGTCAGCAGGTTAAAATTCCCCGCCATATTCTCCAAGTACATTGGCGCTGGGGCGAGCGGTGACGCCTGGCTATCGAACGACGGAAAGTATGTCATCAAAATTTTTACGAAACAGAAAGTCGCAGAAAATGAAACCGAGATGCTGTGGACGTGCCAGCGATACCCTGAAGTAGCTGTTCCCACTTTTCACGGCCTCTACTCGGATGGGTGGCGCTTTGCTGTTGTCACGCGTTATGCGGGTGCGACGATCGGCCCTCTCGACGATGCGACGCAGGGCCAGAGGTACCGTTCCTTTTTATGTGACCGCTGCAGATCTGATCTATCGTAGGCAACAACTTCTGGGGACCTTACACATGTTGCACCACCGCGGGATCCACCATGATGTTCGCCCCGCAAACATTATGGTGGATAAATTCGGAGTTGTTACGCAGATCTGGGGAGTACAAAAACTGCACCGACTTGGAAGTAATATCATCACTGGAGGAGACGATCGTAAGGCTGGAAGAGGCCGAGATTTTGCCGTATCAACTGTAATATTTGACTTTTCATTTCTTTCGCCTGTGTAGATATTGATTGTTTCACGATTGTGCCAAGTACAATGGATTAGAATTTCATTCCATCAACACGGATAGACCACGAAAATATCAACATGTGTGTATATGAGCTAGAATTACTTCCGGTGCATGCCAAACGGCGCCGCCGGCGCGTCGAGGAACCAGTAGTGAAGGTTCTGGAAGAAAGGAGATATAGTTGGCGGACAGGTATGGTGAGGAAAGGGAGAGAGAAAGAAAGGAACGGAAGGGAAGGCGTGGGCAGGGCTGGGGCGACGCGCGGGGGTGCTTCTCCTGCGTTCGCCAGCGCCAGTGCGCACCGCTCTCGGGGGGGGGGAGGAGCGAAATCTGGGGTCGACCCTTCCCAAAAAAAGAAAAGGAAAGGAAGATGGTAAGCGCAATGAGCCGCAAACCCCGCCGCACACCACCGTGCAAACACCCAACCCTACTGTCGCGCTTGCGCTCGCGCTAAGCACGTAAACGCCCATAGACGCCCACTCGGATCAACGATCAGTTTGGCATTTACCTCCGAACCAAACAAAGCGGCATCCGCCTTCTCCTCTTCTTCCATCTCACTCACCCCGTACCCCCGACTCGCGCGTTCCTCGCGGCTCCTGGCCCTCGCATCAGCCACACCCTTTGATTTCTATTGCAAAACCAAACACAGCTATTGGAAAGCCAAACACAGGGCACTCTATTGCAAAACCAAACACGGGCACTCTATTTCAGAATCAAACACAGCTATTCCAAAGCCAAACACAGGCATTCTATTCCAAAACTAAACACAGCTATTGCAAAACCAAACACTGGGCACTCTATTCCAAAACCAAACACAGCTATTCCAAAGCCAAACACAGCCATTCTATTCCAAAACCAAACACAGCTATTGGAAAGCCAAACACGAGGCACTTTATTTCAAAACCAAACACAGGTATTCCAAAGCCAAACACAGGTATTCTATTCCAAAACCAAACACAGCTATTCCAAAGCCAAACATGGGTATTCTATTCCAAAACCAAACACAGCTGGGCATTCTATTCGAAAACCAAACACAGTTATTGGAAAACCAAACACATCCATTGGAAAACCAAACACTGGGCACTCTATTCCAAAACCAAACACATCCATTCGAAAACCAAACATGGAGCACCCTATTTCAAAACCAATCCCAGCTATTCCAAAGCCAAACACAGCCATTCTATTCCAAACACATCTATTGGAAAACCAAACACAGGGCACTTTATTTCAAAATCAAACACAACTATTCCAAAGCCAAACACGGGAAAACCAAACACAGCTATTGGAAAACCAAACACCAAGTACTCTACTTCAAAACCAAACACATCTATTGGAAAGCCAAACACAGCCATTCTATTTCAAAACCAAACACATCTATTGGAAAACCAAACATGAGGCACTTGATTTCAAAACCAAACACAGCTATTCCAAAGCCAAACACAGCCATTCTATTCCAAAACCAAACACATCTATTGGAAAACCAAACATGGTGCACTCTATTTCAAAACCAAACCCATCTATTGGAAAACCAACCACAGGGCACTGGGTCGCAGATACGTGGAGTGTCATGGTCAAGAGAAGTGACCATCACGTCACTCCGCCATCACAAGATCATGCACTGCCTCCGCAGTGCGTCCATCTTGTTCATTGCTTCATCACGCAAAAAGGGGGTCGATGGGACAGCCGTAGAAATTTGTTGGGTGTGGAGAGAGCAGCGAAAAATCCAAGAGTCGCTGATCTCCAGGTTGCAGGGCGATAGTGATGCACGAGAATGAACCCAAGACAGGAACACCAGACAAGGGCGTCGGCAGCGCCTGCAGCTAACCCAACAAAGTGGCAGATCTGTCCCAAGTAATTGAAATGTCTGTCAGAAGCTGAGAACTGAATCACAGCTCGTAAGCGGTGTCAAATAGGAGTTAACCAGGCCAAGGACCATGTCAGTTCAAAATCCCAGTGTAAACCTTTGAATGAGACTGTGCGAACTGTACCAAGCTCTAGTTGAACATGAAATCTCCCCGATGATGAAGTTCGCCGTGAATGACATTGAAGTGATTAAAGAGACCCACGATGAGCAGTGATACATGAAGTCCGGAGTTGAACGTGAAATTGGCGTGATCGAGATAAATTGAACCGGGGTGCTCTAGCTCCATCTGATAGTCGAAGCTCTCAGTGGGAAGCACGAAATTTCGAATAGAAGGTGAATGGTTTGAGATGCTGCTCTGGTAGCTGAGAATGTAGACGCATGGCAAATGTAATGATTGGGAAAGAGAGCATTGAATGTCTCGAATTGAATACGACAGGCTAGAATCTCTGTCAAGTCGGAATTGAAAAAGCGATGATGGCTGCCAAGTAAATGTCCAGTTGAAGAAATTCTGTGGAATAAGTCTCGAAAATGCGACTTTGCAAAAGGAATGCAAGTGGTTGTAGATAATCGGGTTGCTGCTGCAGGTCGAAATCTAGTCACCCACGGGAGAACGATTTGGGGAGGGTGTGTGCACATCAACGAAGTGTATAGGACACAAAAGTGGTTGAACACAAATTGAGATTGACTTCGAGCAAGCGCAAATCAAGTCGAATTTGCGCTGAGGAAGGAAGTGTTTAAGTTGCCCTTCGTGAAGGTTGGGTCCCACTTCCAACCGCGGGATTGATCAAACCAAGCGACGAATGGATTCGATTCTATCAAGCCAACAATGGTTACCAAATGTCGGTGGCCAGCATCTGCAGTGCTTCTAACAATAGAGCCTCCATGCGAATGGACGCGAAACTCCAACGTCGAAATTGAAATAGAATTTGTCAAACTCAGAAGTGACGGTCGAGTAATTTCAGGGATTCCTCAATTGTCGGAGATGGGTCGGTGAATGGAAATGGGCGTGAAATTCCAACATACTCGGAGAAGGTATGACGCGAATGGAACCAATATGCCTCCGCACAAGAGGCTGCTGGTGGACATCCCACGAATCCATAAAAACAGCTTCGCACATCTAATGATACCGGACTTGTCGACATGAAACACAAGAAGTATACGAGTGCGAAACAGTGCAGGAAAATCCTCGGTGTGCCCTGGCATCGAAAGGGGTGCGAGGTTGCATGTGAGGCACAGAACTTGATCATAAAACGGCGATGTATTCTAGGCTGCAGGTTGACCTCAACTTCAAACAGTTGTGACGTTTCTTACCGCGCATTCCAGACCAAAATTTTTCAATAGAATCAATCTACTTCTGCGCCCCAGTCGAACATTATACTGCGTCACTTGCTCACTTCCCCACTCCTTCGTAAATATCTTAATTTTTTCCTGGCCAGAAACCGTTTCGTTCTACCTGACCCTCATGGAATCCTCGAAGTAATTTACCCAGATTGACGGCCCTGGCTCACAATTCTCCATAAATTTCGTCCTGCATTGACGCTGAGTGCTGTGATAACATGAGCCAATCAACTGGTTCATTAATTATTCATCACTAGTCCATTTGGCCCACCCAAGCCAATGTGTTTAGTCCACGGCACATGAGTAGTCAACTGCTCATTAGTAGTGTTTTCGATGCATGCAACGTGCCGATTATTCTATCCCATGCCGATTGGTTCTCCACAAGCCGATTTTTCCCATTGCCCTGTAAGGCAGTTCACGCAGGCTTGCCACAAATCACTTCGTTCAGTCGAAGCCAGTTTACGGGAACCACGGTGAGCGGCCTACAGTCGAGCATTTTTAATTCCAGCCAATCATTTTACTTCAAGGCAATTGGTTCAACTGAAACTGATTTTAAACCAAACTCCAACTGCGCTTCAGGTCTGTTTGTTGATGACAAGCCAATTATTTCACAAGAGTTTTATCAGTGGAGGTAAATCCTTTGAGCGCAATGTTGAGCTGAGTTCGATTTATTCACCACATCCAAATTCAAAACTGATTCCTTTGCGGATCAATTACAAGCCAATATATGCTCACTCAACCAACTTAATTCACCAGCCACTCAGTTCGTCACAAGGTGATCCTCAGCGCAACCCAATTTATCTCACCTAAGCCATTCTACTGACCGCAAGCCAATTAAATCGTACCACATTATTTGTTCAAAATAAGATTGGGAGCAAAATGGAGTAGGGAAATTCATCGAAATTTTCCTTGGGGTTAGCCCGTCCGGGGTACCGACACCCAATATGTCCATGGATCGACTGGCCGATGCTGCCCGTCTGCTGCAAGACGGGCCTCCCCGGCAACGGCACTCGCGCCTCTCCACACCCTCCTTCGTTCCGTCACGCACACGTCCGCGCCCGCCAATGCCCGCGAGACAGCTGACGAAGACCCCATTCCGTGGGTGTATCCCTGGGCGGCTGCCCCCACCACGCGGCGCCTCGATGGCCTATGCGCTGGCATTCGCTTAAGCGATCGGAATACTCGGGTCGTCACCCGAGTGGACCCGCACCGCCGCCAATCAAGCTGGCGACGGGCGGTGTCTTGGCGCTAACGAGAGCGGAATCGCGCTCGTGCCAAATTCCCCTCCGCGATGCCCCGCTCGTGCCAACCTCTCGTCCGCGATGTCCTCGAGCTCGTGATGACCGTCGCCGGTGCGCGACATTTCCACGCGGTCGATGCTCTCGGAGCTCCTGCCCCTCGCCGGCGTGCGAGTTATCCACTAACGGCGGAACCGTCGCAGCCGATGCCCTCGCGCTCGTGCCAAATCTCTGCAGTTGATGCTCTTGGTGCTCCTGCCCCTTGCCGGTGTGCAAGTTATCCAGGCCAAAGAAGTGAGTCGTGCATACGAAGATATATGAACAACCCTGTTGTGTAGTGGGGAAAAGCGACTAGGGAAACAATGCGGGAATTGTAGCTATATAAGTAGGTAGTAAAGCTGTGCAACAGCATGTATGACTCGTAGTAATGAATCAGAAAGGTGAAACGCCGGGACCGTGCATGAATAATGGAACATTCGGAAGCGATAAATCTAATGGTATGGATCAATCTTACAACAGGGAGCGAGGAGCCGAGTTTGTTAAAGTGAGTTGGGGTTGATTGCGGAGTTGAAAATGGTGTGGGAAGATTCCAACCAGTTTAGGAGTTCTCGGTCTCACGCATCAGTTCCTCTGGCTCGCGCCGTGGATGCCGCCCTTTCGTTAGAAGTTATTTGGAGAACTGCATCGTCACTAACTTCCGAACGATGCCACTCCTTTGAGGGCTCTGGTTATGTTGAGTACAAATCTCAGAGCTAATGGAAGATATTCCTGCAGCCACCGTCCAGCCCCACTGAGAATTCAAGTTTCTCGACTGCTCCGTGATAAACGGTATATTAATCTGATCCATCCAAGAGTTGTGGTATCCCAGTTCAAAGCAGAAATTAGTGATTGAAATTCCTCCTGAGCAACTTTCCTCGGCAAAGACTGGCTAACAACCAGCAACACACGGAGATGAGATGAGCCCCCCCACATACGCCGCCCAAATTGAATTCCTCAGCCCTAGACCACCACGGCAAAGATCCAGGGAGGCTGGTGCCGGAGGACGAAGAGAATGAACTGATGCGGGGAGAGGAAGGCATTGGTATGATGCTGGGAAAGATTTGAGAACGTGAGAACCGGTGGAATAGAGAGTACATGCCAGATACACTGGCACAGATTCCAAATCCGATGCCCAGGCCCCACATCCCCAGAGCCATGCCAAACGCACACATGGATTGATGTCACATCAAGAGCCGCGTCTCAGATGGCAGGGATCCAGTAAGGCCTGCGCCGGAGGACGAAGAGATTGAACTGGTGTAGGGAGAGGAAGGCATTGGCATGATGCTGGGAAAGATTTGAGAACGCGAGGATCGGTGGAATAGAGAGTACATACTGGATACCCCGGCTCAGATTCCGGATCCGACGCCCACATCCCCAGAGCCATGCCAAACGCACACACGGATTGACGCCACATCAAGAGCCGCGTCTCAGATGGCAGGGGTCCAGTAAGGCCGGCGCCGGAGGACGAAGAGATTGAACTGATGCGGGGAGAGGAAGGCACATGATGCTGGGAAAGATTTGAGAACGCGAGGATGGGTGGAATAAAGAAAGGACATACTGGATACCCCGGCGCAGATTCCAGATCCGACGCTCACATCCCCAGAGCCAACGCGCGCGCACGTCCGGCAGGGACAAATGCCCGTACCCCGGATGCGGCAAGAAATACCACCGAGCTCGCGCTCTGTTTTCGCTCGTTTGGGTCCGCAGGCGGTGCGCTGTCCTTGTCTTTGTCTCCTGCCCCCTCACAAGGATGCCCGTCAGCACTCCCCATAAACCCGGCTCTCTTTGCCACTTGTTATGCTCGCTCCGGCATTGTATGTACGTTGAAAGGATGGATGGATGGATTCGGACGCTTCCCTTTCGTACATTATTTGTGATACGATACACTGGATTTCTCTTTCTTTCTTTATGTTCTCATTACCAAGGATTGCTCCCTTCTCCACTGGGTGGAAGTGTAGCTGTCAGTAGAAGGTTTTCCCCTGCTTAACGTGAGCGCCCCCGCACGCGGAGGGCATAGGCATCGACCATGGTACCTAACCTGCTTTGCCAGACAGATAAATATTCGTCGGCGCGTCCACTTCTCCCATCCGAACGAGATTTGAGTTATTTGACTTTCGGTACCAGTGCATGTGTGTACTGGAGAAAACCTCGGGACCCGTGGGCGATAGCGAAGCACGCACGACGATTGTGTCCCTGGCCATCCCTATTGGTACGCGCGCGTGTCATCGGGATTTTCCACGCAGATGTAGTCTCTTATAAACAGACGCTACAACAATTCTCACTCGTACCTCGTGTGCTACGTAGTCGAGTTCGGTTCCTATGACCCAGGTCTTGCTGCGTTCATTCCAATGCAAAGCTTGGGTAGCATCAACGAAACCAGCTGTGTCGTTGGCTTTGACCAGACATCATTTATACTCGGTTCCATGGCTGATGTGTTCCCAGAGTTTAATGCATCGGTAAGCCGTTCTCTGAGGTCTTTCTGATTCACATCTTTTATTCAGAGTCTCATCTCGAACTTAATGACCCTAGCGGGTTACAATTTTTGGCAAGAGTTCAGAAAATCATTCCTCAAAGCAACAATGTTCGGTTGGATGGTGCTATCATCCCAAATGCTTTCCATGGTCGTGCTGGCTTTTTTGAAGCACACGAGAAGTTGTTGACATTAGCCGACAGTGGCCTTGATGGTGCAAACATCCCACTTCAACCTCTTCTCGTGAAAGCGCGAGGGATACGGGCCATTATCGCTCATGATGCCACTGCAGATAAGGAAGATAATTTCGCTGATGGCATTGCCATGATTGTGCGTCTTGTCATTGCCCTGCATATATTCAAATTATTATTTGTCCAGGCCGAATCGAGGAGGAGAGTGAGTGTGGGACGGGAATATTATATTCACATTACCTGCCGCATTTAAGGCCACCCGTGGGCGAGTGCGGTTTTTTCCTGTGGCGGACCTGTTGATGGACATATTGGGATGCTGGGGACAAGAGATCCTAGAATTCCATCAGGTGCATCCTGACGGCAGCCGCAATTCAGGTGAGATGCTATATAATATATGATATTCACATTACCTGCCCCGTTTAAGGCCACCCTGGGCGGACCTGTTTATAGATGCGCGTTCATGATGGGGGAAAGAGATTCCGGAATTTCATCGGGTGCATCCTGACGGCAGTCGCAATTCAGGTCGGATGCCATATAATATATGATATTCACATTACCTGCCCCGTTTAAGGCCACCCGTAGGCGAGTGCGGTTTTTCTTTGTGGCAGACCTGTTTATGGACGCGTGGGGATGCTGGGGACAAGAGATCCCGGAATTCCATTGGGTGCATCCTGACGGCGGTCGCAATTCAGGTCAGATGCCATAATATCTGATATTCAGTACCTGCAGTCAACAATGCCCTACACTCTAGGCCCCCTACATATGATTAATCCCTAGAGTTTAGGGTCCCCTGAAATCCGCCGGATTTTTGGCCAAGTCCTGGGCTCCTCGGCGATAATAATATTTCCACAATATTATCTGACCCAGATGTTAGAGAGGAGCCAACCAGATTTTCAGAGGTATAATATTATGCCCACCACACCAGTGGGTTCTTCCAATGCAGCACTGGATGGGCTATAATATTATGCAAACTGCAGGTTTCGATAGACCAAAATATTTTGCCACCTACAGGCCAGGGTTCGACCGATCCAGTTACTGACCGACTGTAATCTTTCATCACCTGCATACTGGGGTTCGGCCGATGCAGGTCCCAGCGGACTGTATTATTTTGGGCCCTACAAGCTGAGCTTCGGCTGATGCACATCTGTAAGACTATAATATTTTCCACCTTGCATTCGAAGGTTCAGCCGATGCACCGGATGGGCTGCAATATTGTGCAACCTGCATACCTGGGTTTGGCCCATTCAGGTTGTGATAAACTATCACCTACAGGCCAGGCTTCAGCCGATCCATAGTTAGTGGTGCATCTTCCGGTGCTATTTCTACCCTTCATTTGATTTTCCGGTTAAAACTGAGGGGTAGTAGCAATTACCAAATCGCGCGGACATTTTTGGGTGAACTAAAGTGTAGGACCATGGAGAGGGACGCTCCCTACCATTGACCAAAGATAACCTCCCGGTACCCCGGCTTCCTAAGGCTTAACAAAGGCTTAAGTGGCTTTCTTGCCCATCCTAAGCCTTAATATTAAGGGCTTATTAAGGGTTACCCTCAATTACGGCCTAACCCTTAACTGCAACACTAGAAATCTGTAGAGTGTTCTTGCTGCCGTGTGCCCGAGCCTCATTTGAAGCCCCCGCAGACACAGCTCCCGACTTCATCTTCCCGGTTCGCCTTGTACAACTTAGACCTGGGTCCGAGTCATGGTGTTGGATTGCTCACAGGAGGCTCAGGACTGTCGGCAGGAGCTAGAGAAGATGGATGAGTAGGGACGAGAAGTCAGAGCGAAGGTGACAGGGGAGGCAAAAATTAAGAGAATCAGGGTTTGCCAATGAAATTGACAATACCCACGAAGGATCGGCATCACATCTCTTGGTGCAGAACAGAGATCCATCAGCAGGGCAAGCATCACCGACTATACAGAAAGAGATTGTGTCGGTGGCCAGGTCACACAGCTCAATCTGATCCCCCAGAACCCAAACAGAAGTCGCAACTTGGCAGGTTGCAACGACCTTGATCCCCCAGAACCCAAACAGACGTCGCAACTTTGCAGGTTGCGACTTGCAATCCCCCAGAACCCAAACAGAAGTCACGACTTGGCAGGTTGCAACAACCTTGATCCCCCAGAACCCAAACAGAGGTCACAACTTGGCGGGTTGCGACTCTTATCCCCCAGAACCCAAACAAAAGTCGCAACTTGGCAGGTTGCAACGACCTTGATCCCCCAGAGCCCAAGAGGTCGCAACTTGACAGGTTGCAACGACCTTGATCCCCCAGAACCCAAACAGAAGTCACGACTTGGCAGGTTGCAACAACCTTGATCCCCCAGAACCCAAACAAAAGTTGCAACTTGGCAGGTTGCAACGACCTTGATCCCCCAGAACCCAAACAGAGGTCGCAACTTGGCAGGTTGCGACTCTTATCCCCTGGAATCCAAACAAAAGTCACAACTAGTCGATCCCTTTAGAACGTGTGTGGCGCCGTGCAAGGGCAGTGCTCATGACTCACCAAGCAATGGGCTCATACTCTCACTTGTGACCGCCAGGGGAGGAAGGTACGCTGGAAATGGCATTTAGTGTATGGCCTGGATACAGACATTCAGTAAATGGCATGAGCTAATGGAGAGGTTATGCTTACCACTGTGCGATGGAGATGATGGAAAGGCCCTCATAGCCCCAGGGTAGAGAGGAGTTGGGCTCGTACTCTCACTTGCGACTACAGGGGCGAGAAGAGCATGCTAGTGTATGTCCTGCGCTGGATGTAAATGTTCAGTAAATAAATAGCATGATCCAATGGAGACATTGTGCTTACAAGAGCACAATAGTGAGGATTGAAAGGGTGGGGCGCATCCACCCTCACGGCTTGAACCTAGAATGTGGCAACACTCAGGTGGATTGTGCGACGAAATGAAGATGTTGCACTTACACATGAATACAAGTTGATTCCTTCTTCAATGACTACGCCAGATGATGGATCCTATGGTGAATAAATGAAGAGAGGAAGAGGAGGAGGAGGAGGAAGAGGGAAGAGTATTGGTCCGTTACCACGCCGCACACTGGGCTCGTTCACCTAGAAGAAAATGCGCAGTTTCTGGATCGCAATAATAGCCCCCACCGTTGTTCTGATGATTTAATGTTCGAAAGCCGCCAGGGGGAAGGTGAGAATCATAAGTGAGAAGAGAGAAAGGGCAAAATAGTACCCGACCCTGACTACTCTCAGAGAATTTCGACAAGAGAGAAAACCACACTCTGCTAATACCCAATCACGGTGCATTATGTCTGAACAGTATGAGCAGTGGCTGATCAGACTTCAGTCAGGGACTGCCATGTGGCTTTGTGAAGGGACAAGAGCAGAGGGGCAGGTCAACGAAAGAAAACACGATGAAAGGAAAAGAGGCAAGAAACCAGGGCCCAAATTGGCATGCATGGAGGATGGGATGCAGAGGCCAAATTGACATGCACAAAGAGGGGATGCAGAGGCCAAATCGACATGCAGAGAGGGGGGATGGGATGCAGAGGCCAAATCAGCATGCACAGAGGGGGGATGCAGAGGCCAAATTGGTGTGCATGGAGGGTGGGATGCAGAGGCCAAATCGACATGCAGAGAGGGGGGATGCAGAGGCCAAATCGGCATGCATGGAAGATGGGATGCAGAGGCCAAATCGACGTGCATGGAGGATAGGATGCAGAGGCCAAATCGGCATGCATGGAAGATGGGATGCAGAGGCCAAATCGATGTGCATGGAGGATGGGATGCAGAGGCCAAATCGGTGTGCATGGAGGATAGGATGCAGAGGCCAAATCGACGTGCATGGAGGAGGGGATGCAGAGGCCAAATTGGCATGCATGGAGGATGGGATGCAGAGGCCAAATCGACGTGCATGAAGGAGGGGATGCAGAGGCCAAATTGGTGTGCATGGAAGATGGGATGCAGAGGCCAAATCGACATGCAGAGAGGGGGGATGCAGAGGCCAAATCAGGGTGCATGGAGGATGGGATACAGAGGCCAAATCGGCATGCACAGAGTAGAGGATGCATATGTGGACCCCTTGCAAGGAATGGTCAGGCTTATATACATCTTCGGCAGAAACCCAGGTCCGGCCCCGCTGTGGGCTTCGGGGTCATGTCCCGTTCCCCGCTTGTGGCCATTTTCCCAACCGTTCATAAATCTATATTAGGTTTGTTTAAACAATTGGCGTCTCGAAGCAAATTGCTGTTTAAACACTGTTCTATTAAACACTTCACAATCCCCCCATCCACAGGCCTAGCAACCTTGCGTGTGGTCAAACAATGAACGAAGGTTTGATCAGGCTGTTCGAACAAGGATTGAACGTGGATCATACAGTAATTAAACAGTAATTAAACAGCGTTCACGGAGGGCTCCAGAAGGGGGCTCGAACCATGAACCTCCCAGGAAACTGGCTGAAAGAGAAAGAGGAAAATACATGTAACCATTGTGCCACAGCACCGACATAGGTAGGGACCAAGTCCGAGTCCTCCTTCAGCAGCACTGCTCACTGCAAATTTCAACAGTCTTGGGCGAACAGACCAACTGCTCAGACCAACAGCTTTATTCTGGAAGGCATCGAGACTTCTCCGATGGGCATGCCGAGTGGTTTACAGTACAACTCAGGCCCACCATGTAAAATGGCTTGGACTGATGGTACAACGAGAATTACCTATTCTGCACACGGCCTTCAGGCTGCCAAATTTCAAGAAACATTAAGTACAGATAGATAGCTATACAGAACATCACTGCCATAAATCTGAGACCCCCTTTAATGCGCGAATGTTTCCCACTCAACAAGGGAGATACAAACACAAACCGAATCCTATCCCCAAACCCTTCCTCCTTCAACTGTCAGCAGGCGAACATAATCATATTTAGCTCATAGATTGTACGGCTAGAGAGTCAGTCAGGTCTTTAATGAGAGACCCACTTCGCAATATGCAGTGGACTTAGCAGTTTGTGGATAACTTTATGATAGGTCCTTTGTCAGTAATATAGATGCTTGGGTGGAGTTCCGTGTATCCTCTTTGGCTTAGTGGTCGTGTACGGCTTTCGTTTCAAATTGACTGCCAAGCCCTTGGTTTCGACTCCCACCGAGTGCAATCTTTTTACTGCATGAACAGAGTTACAACAGCCCCCGTTCAAACTCAACACCGATTAAACAGTGATTAGCTTTGAGAACCTGATTGTTTAAACAATCCTAATTGGGTTACTGACCGTTCGTCCTTATTGTATTACAAATAGGTGGGCCACACAGCCCACAACCAACCGATAACGCTTGTATCAACCACAATTTGGCAGATTGTGTGACAACTGGCATTCAAATCCGGAATGCAGGGCGTCTGTTCAAACCTTCAATATGTCAAGTGCCCAGCCGAAATACATCATAATACACCAGATGGTCGGTTCCATTGTGGGGCACAGGGTTCAAAATGCCATTGTGAGGCATGGGGTCAAGAATAGTCCCTTGTCCCTCCGGAGGACAGCCAAAATACATTTTTTGCCTTTTCTTGCAGGGTGTTCAAATCTAGAATGCAGGTGTCTGTTCAAACCTTCAATACATCAAGTGCTCCCTTATCCCTGCTGAACCCGGCCGAAATACATTATAATGCACTGGATGGTCGGTTCCATTGTGGGCACAGGGTTCAAAATGCCATTGTGAGGCACGGCGTTCAGAATAGGTCTCTTGTCGGGTGAGTCTCAGCCAACGAAAATTAACCAAGTGAGAATCTTCGATATTTGGCATGAGTCCGGTAGGGTAGAATGGTGAGGTCACTTTCAGAGAACTTTTTTTTGCCTTGTATGGACGTTTTCTTACCTACAGTAGCGGACAGTCAAAAACATCAACTCGGCTAGTAGCCGGAGTTTTGTTCAATCAGAAAACGGACTTCAGATTCAAATTCAGCGCCTTAAAATAAGCCTATACAAGCGGTCGACGGCCCGCTCGCGGGCCGTCTCCCACTTGGCTAATCAATTTACGGGAAGTACCGTGGTTGGGATCTAAGAAGTGCGCCGGTAGCTTCAAGGCGGTGCGTGCCAGAGTTTATTGGATTGATAGTAACTGAAAGAGTTTATTGGACTGATGGTAACTGCCATACCCGGCACGAGCGGCGACATGCCGGAAAATGATACTCTCGAGGCCGAGTGCCGGCTGGGTGGAAAAGACGTCGGGATCGGAACAATCAACGCGGCTGGTAGGCGGACCTTAAAAAGCTTCAGACGGACAGGCTTAATCTTATAAATAGGGAGATACAATTTTTCCGATTTTTTAGCGAGAGATTACGTTTGGCCAAATTTTGGCCCATCTGAACTGAATTGTGTGTACCTCTGTTGGCCTCTAGTGACCTACCTACTCCCAGCCAATGCTGCAGATGCGTCCAAAGATGCTGCAGCACGCTTGGAGGCCCAGATATTGGATTTCTTCTTCTTGTGAGCTGGCATTCCAGACTGTGACTCCAGTCCCAACATATAGTCCATAGAAGCATGTGACATTTATTTTGTCGACTTAGTGTACTCCCTGCGCCATTGCACCCAATCTTCCCCTCGGCGTCACCAGGCTCACTGCCGTCGCCCCAAACGTCGCCTTCCCGCCGCCCTCATCGTCGTGCCGAAGATGAAGGCACTCTGCGAGGTTGCGTGGCCCAAACGCGCCTGAACGGCGCTCGCGAGCGCGAATGACGCGTCCGTCGGGGCCTGACGCGGAAAGCCAATCAGCCACGCTATTGTAGTAGATAAGGCTGATGTACCTGGGGCCAATCGGTCGTGAGTGCATTCATGTCCATGACGTACAGCCAGCTCGCGAAGGACTCGTTGAATGTGGCGATAGATTCGCTGAGCTTCTTCATGCCCTCGACGTTGGCTTGCAGCGTCTCGGTTTCATCCGCGAGTTCGGAGATGGCGGCTTGGATGGCAGCGTCGAGGAACTTGAGGCCCGATGACTGTCCATCTGAGTCGGACGAGGATACTGCGAAAAGCGACCCCTGCGAGACAGGCCGCAGAGGTGTTCGAGGCATGAGGGACTGCTGATGTGACACTAAACGCGGTTGACCCAACGCTGTTGCTCAAACACGTGACTCGGAGATCGCCGGCGTCACCGTTGTTATGCGCAACACCAAGTCTAACTTTGACGATTTTGAGACTCTATCGAACGGAAGACAATTGGATGTGATGATTTGGCGCCGATTGTGATTTTTTTTGTGATTCGGGCCGCAATGAGGGTTAGCTATTACTTGTACGACACACCGACGCAGTGTGAGCAACTCTTGGGACTTGATGGGGTGTACAACCACTCAGAGTCAGCGAATACTCAATGAATACTAGAATAGAGTAACTTACCGGTTCACATAAATTCAAGTTTGTCACATATAATAAATTCTTTGGTGATTGCTCACGTCCAGTCACATCATGTGCGATTTGTCACAACTTCTCCGCGGCTTTCCCACTTCAAGTCGCGCCAGGAAAGAACCTTCCCAGGATGGAAACTGCCACCCGTTCCTGCAAAAAATGCCATAAAGACAAAGAAATCAATGCCCAGAACTGGAAGGCCAAGTTTAGTGCGGCCGGCTTGGAGCTTACAGCCAGTGCCGTCAATGCCTCGACAAGGCGGCAGAAGCAATGCGAACGAAGCGCGGCAAGGATGACCCGGAGAAGGAGAATCCTGCCAAAGAAAGATGAATCAGACATGTCTGACTTCATCGGAGTTTCGGCCTGTCCATTGACGCGTTTCTGGACGCGTTATCAGCCGCGGGGACATTAAATCGTTTTCCGCGCTTGTCGACATCACATCGCTTGGGGACAGTAACGAGAATGACACAAGGGACTGCGCGGATCGCGTTGCGGAACTAGTATGGGACAGAATTGGCTACCGATTCCAGTAAGCAGTTTCGACAACTCTCGGGAACCCACTGTATTTATCGCTCTTGCTAGCTATCATTCTTCTCACCCATTCAAAAATAGCCCAACCACGCGCTACGAATATCACTGTGCTCAGTCCACAGCTCGTCACATAAATCAAAGAAGAAACCTGACGGCGCGAAGCATATTGACAACGCTCAAATGCGAACATTTCCCTGTCAAGGCTGGGTGACAATCTGGGCTACAGAAGATGAATCCTGAGTTTTTGTACGCGTTCGTCATCAGCAGTGCCACGAGAAATATGTCTGCATTGATGTCCCGGATGATGTCAAGCAGTATATCTCTGCCAACTCAAAATTGCGACCACCACAGGTGAGATTTGTTCTCAACCCTACTTTTATCCCTCTAAT
This sequence comes from Mycena leptocephala, assembly GCA_029378395.1. NCBI lineage: Eukaryota > Fungi > Basidiomycota > Agaricomycetes > Agaricales > Mycenaceae > Mycena > Mycena leptocephala. Next base: position 178,307 of record JARJLF010000459.1, read on the forward strand.
TTTTGTTGCAGCTTTGGAAAGAAATTTTGAAATCACATCCGTATCCTGCGTTCAGGTAAAAAAGCCGTATACGATCTTTGGTTCAAACAGCAACAAACACCACTGGCGCCGACACAACGATGAGCTTGATTCTGCAAAGATTCTGCTCAAGGAATTAGTCAAGTCAACTCAGCGTACAAAATTGAACCCTTTCCTGTACCCCAGAATCAAGATGACGGCTTTACGGCAATCGCCTTTGCATTACCGACTTTGATTCGCAAATGGGGTGGAAAAATACGCGAAGTTGCGCTTGATTCAACCTGCCATGCACTCTGACCGTTCCGCCTGTCGTGCTACCAGCCATAACTTTTCTTCTTCTGCTGATTTATCCAAGCGTCTACAAATTATCCTCAATGCGAATAGTAAGCGGAACCTCTATTCCATGTTGCGTCATCATTAAATGTCTCTGTATCTGTCCTCGTAACCTTCGCTTCAAATTACCACAAGAAGCTCTGGCTGTCCAAGGGACAAATGTTGCACGATCCGAGCAGCAAAAACGCGAAGCTCTTCAACAACGACTGTCCTGCCCAGTGTTCAAGTCCACCGAAAATTACGTCGAGAGACTTACTGACGTAGACTCATTAGGTTCTGCTTACGCTCACATATTGAACAGAACATAGTCTATCAGTTATACAAGTTATACAAACACATGAATGTTTATTTTTCTCGCAGAATGCACAGATTCGAGGTAGCGGGCTCTGCCGCTTGTCGGCCTTACCCGCGTTATGGCATCCGGCGAGGCACGCGGCATTATTTGATTGACACAGAATGTCAATCATCGGCGTCAAGATTACCCATACAGGGGTTATTACATCAAGACTATCAGCTGATTTGCTGTCGGTGATATAGGACGCAATATGTCCAACTAGTCTTGCAAGAAACTCTCCTGCACCTGTATGTTTTCTAATCTAATGTTTGACCCTCATTGAACCTCTATTTTTTTTCTGCAGTCAATACCAACAAGGCAGGCTTTGGGTGTTATGCTCTGCTCGGCGAAGTCTTCGGCTCTGGCCTACCACTCGGCTTCCTCTTTCTTCGGTCACAGAATGGGGAACCTGGAGGCAAAGAGCGATACATTCGCTCTTTGGTTTCCCACTTCGTCAAAACCTGGGAGATCGAACCTATCCAATGCCTCAGCGACAAGGACATGCCCGAGATCAACGCGCTCCTTGCCGAGCTTCCTGATAAGATACAGTATCAGCTCTGCTTTTGGCACGGTATTCGAGTTGTCAAAGGGCGTCTCTGCGTTCTTGGACGTCGTCCAGCACCCTATGACGCGAACGAGGCATTCCGCGAGTTTGATTGGATTGATCGTACATTTGTTCCCATCTCACAGCTGCCGTCCGAGCTACATACCGAGGTATTTATCACATTTATTGGTTTAATTGAACCAAATTAATATTTTGGCTTGCAGGAACGTCTCAAAGTCGCTCAGTCTGCGATTCCGACCCTCAAAGTACGCTTCAATGGCCAACTTCTGTCGTCTGCCCCACCACGACCAAAAATCATTATCAATCTGAACGTCAATTCGAACGGGAAACCCAAAGATGCCATCAAGTCGGCTGAGGAGCTTGAGCGCTTTGTGGAATCCCTGGACGATGATGAAGAAGATCTTGAGGAGGACCCCGATGCTGTAGACCGATTTTACGGACCTCAGTCCTGGTTTGAGGATGGGGAGACCATTTTTGCTGCGGACAAGAGTTACGTCTTTTGCCCTGCCGCTCATCGCAAACAAATTCTCCGGATGTTCATACGACACTTCTGTGAACACCTCAGCCTTCCCGATCGCACTCACTGCGTTCAAGGCCCCCCTAGCCTCAGTCTGTAAAGGTGTGTATAGGTCTGTAAAGGAATGCCTAGGAGGCTAAACAGACTCTGTGTAGGTCTACTAGACCGACCTGATCACAATTGTGGCAAAGTGTGCGTAGTGCCTGACCAGTTGTGTATAGGTCACCTAAGCTGACCCTGTGTAGGCCAGTGCAGGTACCTAAACTCATCTCTACCCAACTACACTGGGGTCAGTCCCGTGTTTATTCAACCAAAAATTAAATTTTCACACACTTCCGACTGTATTCCGAGAAGGTGAGTCTAGGAAGCTAGGCAGACCTAGCCTGACATATACATACCTTGGCAGACCTACGCACATCTACACACAGCTACACAGAACTAGACAGAGCTACACAGAGATTGTGTAGGCCCCTAGACAGATGTGGTCTGCCCAGCTAAGCATAGGGACCTTGCCAGATGGTAAGTCTAGGGGGGCCTTGAACGCAGTGACTGGCAGCACTCGGACTTCAGCACAGATTCGGTACGACTCTGTGCACGAGATGTACAACTTCTGCCATCAACGGGGTCTTCGCGAGGTCTGCAATGCATTCTTGGCGACCGATGGCACTGTGGACAAATGAGTTTAGAGGGAGACGGAGGTGTAGCGTACCGACCTTGAGTGAACCAAAGCATCGTACCTAGCAGTAAGCGTCCAGTAGATTGCTTGCGAGGCAACCATAGGGGACGGGAGTCAGACACATAGCACAGGATAAAATGAGACAGGAGTGCAGATTGTATAACTTTTCAGTGGAAGGGGGGCGCGGGGCTTTAAGCATCATGGCGAGATGGCGGAGCCGGATATGATGAGGGAGTTCTAGAAGCGAGGAGGGCGAACTCTCTATTCTATTCTGTGTTGCAATATATGCCTAAGTTTGGCAAGCAGATTAAAGATTAAGGAAACCGGAGCAAATGATTGAATATGCCCGCACATCACTAATAACGTTTTGATTTCTTGTCAGCTCCCGGAAAAATCATGTGTAGAATGACGGTCTACAGAAGTACTGCCCGCTGTTAAGTTCGAATTTGCTTCCAAGACAGACTCTACAGTAGTACAACATACCTGTGCTCATCCTTCGCAGGTTGTATTGCAACCTCTATGTCTCTGGCAACTTTCTGTGATGTACTGGTACACTGTATCGCTGGGTTCATGCCCTGTTGTGTTTATCTGGAATGGGTGATTGATTCTGAGGCTATCTGAGGCTCTGAGCTCTGTCCACACATAACTCTAAGCCTCTGGGCATCTAATTCAGTGTGATGTTGGACCATGCACATTTTATTGACCAATTTTTCTATGACTGCATTTCTGACCTGATACCCTGGCTTCGACTGGTTCAATATTGTTTGCAGCTGAACTTGTAGAGGTTCTGACATTGGACAAAAAAAAAATAACTCAGTCTTCCGGTTGCACAGGTCAGCATTCCCCAGTCTCTCCCTCATTTTTCTGGCGAAACCGGACCATTGGCATACATTGAATGGTTGAGCTGCTTGGAACTCGGGTTCCCTCAATGGTTACTATCATTTGACTTCATCTTCCTGTCATCCTGAGAAGTGGGGACACAACCCTTTGGCAAGACTTTTTTTTTGCATCAGATGGACATCCTTTTTGCCTTCATACACTGACTCCTTGCAAAGATAATAATTGCCCTATTTCTTTGGAACTTCTACTAGGTCCCAGCCGAGGGCCTGGAGCTCTGGAAATCAGGTCGGTGCAAACAGATCAGATGGTCATATAACAGGGATCATGCGAGTGGAAGCCCCTATCTTTGTGAATCTATTTAAACTGAAGCTCCGATTCCACCGTCGGTATTCTGCCAATTTTGGGCACTGAACCGTTACGCTTCTCAATTTCTTATTCAGATAAGATGTTTATTGTAATAGAGAATGGTTGTTAGTATTCCACTTTGTGTAAAACACATTAGGTGGTGCTCATCCAACCCAATTATTTTAAGCTCTTCCACTTGTTGAACCTAAAGTTGGTATACTGTACTATTTCGACCGTTTGTTCAGGTGACGGGTGACAGAAGGTTGTCAAGTGAAAAAATTTGGTACCTGTGACGGTGACTATTGGGTTGTGAAGACCTCATTTTTTGAACATGTTGGAAGGCAGGAAAACGATTTTTGAGCTATGCTTATTTCTGCTAATTTTGAAAAGAAAAAACGGCAAAAAAAATAGTACTCGTCCCAAATGGGGCCCTGGTAACGACGCGCAACAGTTTTTTAGAGGTAGCTGGAATTCCAACATTTTTGGGATGGGGAGATGCTGCGACGGAAGAAGCTCGAGTTCAAGTTCGTGTACCTGCGGTCCTTTGTAATTCATTTGAGTCCTTGGCCTTGGGGAATCCAACCAAATTCTCGGCAAATTTCGTGGACAGAGGGAAAAGAGGGATCTTTCATTTTCTCTCAAGGACGCGTACAAGCACATGGAATCTTTTCACCAACAAAATACACGATGTCGCTCCGTTTCAGAACTGCTCAGTGCCTCTTCACCTACAGCAGGAAGCAGACAGTTTGAAGGGTACGCCTCAATGGTCACAAAACAGGCTGAAAGTGGACTGCACCCGATTAGCATTGCACTGAATATTGTTATGGATCTCTTGGGCCCAATCACGCCTTGTACGATCGTCGGGGAGCGCAATCGGCATCGGAGGTATGGTTTGCGCGACCGTGAACTTTTGCTGGTCGGTGACACGATCCTTCGGACTTTGAAGACCTTCACTGCATTCCGAGCCCGCGTAGACCGACTAAGTCTACGTCGGTCTACGATCGGTCCACGTCGGCCGACCCTGGTAGGCCGAGTCAGCTAGGCCAACGTAGGCCAGATTTGGCCTACATTGGCCTACCGTCGGTCTACTCAGCCCCCCTATCTTGGTAACCAACCGTTGTGTTGATGTTGCCATGTTCCCACATAGCTAATATTACCTTCACTAGTTGCCATGTTCCCACGTAGCCAATATTTATTAATTGGTCAACACCCCCTGGAAACCGTGGGAAAGTTCAAAGTGTCCCGACAACTTTGCCATTTCGGGGAACAAGCATTTTTCCCAACTATCCGGGGTCCTGGTTAGCCGCGAGTGAGCCGAAGATTGACAGCCGCGGGCTGTGTCATTAAAAATAACCGTATTCCCACATTCAGGGGTTGCACCGTGAAGCAAGAGCGTGTTTTACACGGTTTGGACCAGAAAAAAAGCTCGGGATGTGGTGAAATCATTGATTTATCTGTGGAGTTGGTCTACCTCTGCCTACAAGGGTAGGGCTCACATAAGACCCGTATAAAGAAGGTACGGCCGACAAGCGGCACAGCCCGTGACCATCTCGCGGAAAATACCTGAAGAAATGTCTCTGCATAACTGTTTTGTGTTTTGTGTCCCGGGCCAAACCGTCTCGCGGCCTAGTGGTGCCAGACTTGCTGTGAAGGTACCTTGTGGACACAAGGTTTTCCGGTCTTCTGTGTGTCAGGTGTGTCACCTTGGCTTCACCGAGAAAGTAGCGGCCATTGCAGACTGAACATTTTTTGTGTCTGGTTTGATGCATTATAATTTTCCGTTGTTGTTATGCTATCCGTGAATACAGACTTCTCCGTTGAATCAAGATTGAAAGAAGAGCCCATTAGCTTGGGAGAGGTGACTTCGGTGCCGTCTCAAGTCTGCTACAAGTTAAAGAGAAAATCTGTTGAACAACTCTTTTTGCCATCTATACTTGGAGGAAATCTGGAGAAAAGAATGAGCGAGTGCAGAGTGTGATAGAGCCCATGAAATCTTCTGAAGACGAGGCAGCTTGGACGGGTTTCTCCAGGAAATATCCAGATGGGGGACAGCCTGAGAATCGTGCAGCAACATTCGAGATTCTCAGAAGACGGTCGCCGGTACTCAGACAGAAGCACTGTTGAAGGTGCAGAGCAAGGAAAGGACAAACATAAGCGGGATTATGAGGCTGGTCCCGGCCATCAGCCAAGCCGAAGCATTTTGGCGGGGAGGAAAAGGCAATGACGCGAAAAACGCTGACGAAAATGTGATCGTCTGTGAGTCCTGAAAATCAGGCGCTATAAGACCCGGACCTAAAGGTCACGAGAACCTTACGGTAGCGGGAATTTTGCGAGGAGCACTAGGGTTCGGCCAATGGGCAGAATAATATTTCGAGCCCAGCATGGTTGGATGCAGCTGATCGATAGGCAAATATTTCCAACCATGCTATTACACAGCATTTGTCTGTCCCATCCTTGGTAAAAATGTTTTTTCTCGCACCTCAAATCACCCGCACCTTGCCTGCAATCGCCTTCCTAACAGCACCACAGCCACTGATCGGATCAAATATCTTCACCTCCTTGTTCCAAAAACGGCAATTTTCAGTATCATTGCCTCCCTTGAGCGCATTTCAGCTCGCAACAATCTCAATCAGTTTAGGGATTCTTCCTTACATGTTGCCGAATGATTCTAGTCAGTAAGCACCTCTAGCTACTGTGTGTTGACTCTCATGTGCGTCCAAATAAGAAAAGCCATCTTCATCGGATTCTTGACTGCCCGTAATTGCCATGCTGCAGATGACGGGTTTTGAGATCATCTATATCCACTGTATTTGAATACAGAGTAATCGCCCATCAGATTAAATTTGACACAGGATTTGGTGAACTCTAGTATTTGGGGAACTCCGAATTTGAAGCCGTAGCCACAGTTTGCGATAATGGCTCTTTGGTTTTTTGGTAGAGGTATACCGACTATGAGTACCTCTCCTTACAGAACTTGCAAAGTGTTCCATGGACATGGGGATAATGAGAACCAGTACTCCAGCAAATAACTAGATTTATCCATGTTCTAGCACCCATTATGACCTCAGATTTTCGGTTCATGTGCACAATTCCCTGTAAGATGTGCTATCCCAGTGCACTGCAACCACAAATTGACGTATGTGTCATGTATCCTAACAAAATTTGCACTCAGAAAGATACGGCAGGCAAATTGAAGACCATTCAAAGTGGCCGGATCTTCCCGGGCTGGACTTCCGTGAAAGACTTAAAACAGTTCACCAAGCATGCCTGCATGCAATCTAACAGCCCATTTATTTTTTGAAGATACGTATAGACTACCCTGATCCTTCCAAATGAAATTCCGAGACACAACCTCAAACCCACGGTGAAATTGCGAATTTTGCAGCAAAAGAAGGAGGTTGCCAGCAAGTTGGCCATTCAACATTGAATTGGGAGATGTGTGTAGTCAAAGGAGCCATTCTAATGCATTTGTTGGGTCACAGGGAAGTATACAAAGACTTTACAAAAAAGATTTGGAAGGATTCATGAATGAACACTGTGCAGAGGTCTGATACTATCTAGGAAAAACTTTGTCAATTGTCGAAATTGAGCTGAACAACAATGTCTCCCAGATTTAGAAGCATTTGTTATATGTTATACCAATGACAGAACCAGATTTTTTGAGCATATAAGAAATGCAGAGCATAGAGGTCTCCTAGTGTAGTGGACTTGCTGATCCAAAATGAATATAATTAATGATTTTCCACAGTGGCCTCAAAGTGCACAAACGGTATGGAACATATGCTATGCTATGGCATATGCATGACAATGCATATGGGAAGGATAGAAGCAAACTCGTTCCTTTAAAAATCCTCCAGAACTTTCAGGATGTATTTGCCGCCATTGTCGGTCCGTAAATCGCCAGTTTCACACCAAACTGAGTCTCCCCGCCACCAGCCATAATTTAAAGATGGTGAATACCTCACTTTTGCGCCGCAGATAGAAAGCCATTTGTAGCCCCATATTCGTCGGTGAATGGCAAAGACGTAGCTAGGGCCACCCTTCGACCGAACGGGAGCAGGACCCCACAGATCAGAATGAAGTTCCAGTGTTGGCAATTAAGGCTTAAGAACCCACCTGAGGGACCCTTAAGGGTTATTAAGGGTTAAGCCTTAATCTTAAGGGCAGGTTAAGGCCTTATTTCCACTTTGGGAAATAGTTTCCTATGCTCAATTTTCTGCCCAAAAAGCCTCGTATGGGACATGCATTAGAATAGTAAGCCATTTCACGATATCAACTCATCAGAACATCAAGTTGCGCCTGAATCTGGCCTGGCCTGACCATCTAGGAGAGATTGCCTGTCTTCCTGCCAATCTAGTACGCACAGTGTCATAGGTGCTGGCATTCCTTTATAATTTCTTTTGGTCGCATGGATATCCCAGATTCCCAGTGGCCCCTCGGCTTTTTGTTGAAAAAATCCTAAACCACGGCAGGTTGGAGAACCTGGCGGTTCGGAGCGGCAATCAGTGTTGCCGATCCGGGCCACTGTCGGCCCGTAACCTTAAGCCTTAATGTGCTGGCGGCCTGACCCTTAAGGCTTATGTTAAGGCCTTAATAGGCCTTAACCCTTAGGGCCAACACTGGAATGAATGCGACCGAGCAGACGCGTGGCTTTAGGCATTTTGGAAAGGGGGAAAAGATGCTCGATGGAGCTTTCCGGGCATGCAAGCTTCGCATACGGGAGGTTCCGCGTTAAGATCTGCTGTGGAAATCCGAATACCGTCCGCAAATTTCCACGAACGAGAGCACGAATGGCCGGATAATCAAGATGGCCAAGACGATAATGAAGGAGCTCGAGCGGGGGTAGATGGGAGGTAACGGTGGAAAATGATGATTCCGATCGTGGAAGAGTGTCGAGGTGATGGAGGCGATCTCCACGTTTCGTGCCAGTAAATGCGTTGGAAATTATGTTCCGAAGAAGTGCGCCCAGGTTATCTTTGTGGAAAACAACGCATCGGCCATGTCCAAATAAGGTGTACTCAATGCTTGCTCTCGCGATACTGAGATCAGTACATTGAGCCCTTAGAAATGAACGGACGGGAAAAATCGTTGCCACGGAGACCGTAACCGTATATATGAAACGACACATGCCCACATTGAAGTACTGGATATCGAAAATTTACGCTTAGCCCTGACCCTCGCGTCGCGATGTTCGATGCTGGTGCGTAATTCATTGTAAATGATGAGAACAATGTCAACTAATCACCCCCCGGGAATCAGCACAAATCAAAATTTTGAATCGTTATCGTGAAAAAATCGCTTCACCTGGTATTCTAACCTTGAGAATTGAGAATCACCACTACAACTGCGCAATGTAAGAATAACATCGCCGGTTGACGAAGGTTTACGTTTTGCAGCTGCCACGAGATCTTCAGTCATCCGTACATCCTCAACTGTGGTCACTCCTTTTGCGCGCTGTGTATTTTGCACCACATGTTCTCCAACCTAAATTCAGGCTCTGGTCGCTGGCACGAGCTCCGGGTCAGTTCATACTTGGAGTAATATCAGAGTTTTCACTGACAAGGAGAAAAGCATGCCCGTTGTGTAGAGCACCGATTTTCTTCTCGTGTCCGCAAGGCCAATTTTTCTTACTCACACAGAATCGTGTGGTAGCCAGCGCATGTGTCGAGATTGTTGAAATTTTGAGATCAGAAAGCAAAAAAATCGCACCGGAGGACCCCCGGTGGAGCGCAGCATACAGAGCCGCAAAAAGCTGTGACGAGTGGGCCGAAAAACAAGTGTAATTTTTTTCAACGCCATTGAGAGCGCCGCTCATCAACGTTGCAGGGAGGGAAAACGTGAGATGCATAACCTTCGAACTATTTGGAAGAATGGGCTGGGCGCAAACGATTGCCTCATGATGAAGCATAGGCTAGGCTCACTCTTCAACTTACATACAGTTGCTGAGCGGATTTAAGCTTTTCCCATCAACAGACCTTATGAGACGCCACAGGCGTACCATCCACCATCACCTGTGATAATTTAAACTATCAGTTACCCGTGCATCGCTGCGGTGGGATCAGTGAAATTTGAGAATTGAAGTGATTCAAAGAACTTGAATTGTGTGCATGATAACAGTTGGTTCTTGGTTGGTTCCGGTCATGCGATGGAAAGTGTCGAATTTGTCTAATGGTGAAAGTCGCCGCTCGTCGTGAACCATCGGTTGAGGACAGGACATTGAAGGGAAGATACTGTATAATTTCATTCAATTCGACAGGGGGTGTGACGCGTGACATTTTGAACCAATTCGTCACCTCGTCAGCCCCGGAAATGAGCGTGACAAGGACCAAAAATTTGTCGGAGCCTCAAATCGTTTCCAGATGATACTGGTACTTCATATCTTGGTTCTGACTATTTTCCCACTTGTTTGGGCGTCTGCACTCCATAAAAGCACCTCTGCATACTTCTGCATGCTTTGCGCCTTGATTTGCTTGATTGGTCAAAATTTGGCTGGAAAATTGTCTTCCGCAACGAAAATGTGATGAAAATGGGTTTTACAACTAATTTTGGGGCTTCTGGACGTACGGGATTACTTTTGGGAATCTTGGAGCCATTTTCTGGGGCAACCGTGACAAAAAACATAATCGTCAACTGCCTTGGTGACATGTGACAACGACCAAAGCCCTGTGACGCGTGACTGACGAATTGAACGTAAAGATACAGTATTGTCTGTGAATGGGCCAAATCCGGGTGCTGGTGTGTAGCTGGTGGGCTAAAATCTCAGAATATATTAGCGAATCAGAGCAAGCAAAATCTCGGCTATTTGTGCTCTAAGGGTCCCTGGGGCAGGTTCTTAAGCCTTAATTGCCAACACTGACAAGCTGGGAATTATATGGCCAGAACGGCGATACAGTATCTTCGCATTCACATGCGGTCTGAGCAGTGATGACAGGTTTCTCCAGACGCTCAGCCCAGAGAACACGAATGAGGCTGTTCTATGCCTTGCCCTTACATCCCTTTTGACCTTTCGGCGATCACTGCTGTTGTGCCTTTCTTTCAGCGAGGACCAGATAGAGCTGGTGCGAATCCAGAATTGTCTGTCCTTGTAATGACGTGATTGGCCCGCCGACTTCAGGTCATCCTTGAGTTCGTTTGACTCGTTTTTGAAACCAATCGGGGAATGGCACTCGTGCCTCAGATCCGGGAGCATTTTTATTGGGATCTGTGTCAGGTTCCTCACCGATTCCGCCGCTCAAAAAAATTAAGTCAAGTCATTTTCATTTTCTACATCGATAATAAAGCCCAGAGGAGATGATGATGTCAGAAGGAAGTGGGGGAGCAGCGGCATCGGAGGCCGCATTCGGCTGTACACGCGCTCGGTCAATGACCCCGCGACCGCGAGATGTGCTCGAAGCTGTGGCGACAGGGACTTCTGCTCTCGCAGATGGTGAAGTGCGCGCGGTTCGCGCGGAGGGTGCGGTCTGCGCGTCGATGTCGTGTCACGGCAGATAGGGAAGGACACGGTTTCGGGTCAACCCGTCGGGTTTTCGGTCGGGTCAGGCGGGTTACGGGTCGCGGGTCAGCTGTTTTCCAGACCCGAACCCGCGGTACCCGTGAGAATAAAGCAAAATATTACAAAATCACTGTAAAAAGTCCATAAACTGGTTTTGGGGGCCAAAAACTGTGCACAGAACACCATATGGACTCAGCATCACCTTGAACATCACAATGCTTGCTTAAAATCCTGTGCCAGGAGGCGCCGAGGCCTCCATCACGCTCGGCAGAGCCTTGCCGACGACCCGTGAGCAACCCGTAAACCCGCCGGTTCGGGTTCGGGTTTTTCGGGTAAAAGTCCGGGTTCGCTGTTTTGTACCCTAACCCGTACCCGTTTCCATCACTACACGCAGAGGGTGCGGTCTGTGCATCGACGTCGCGTCGCGCAGTCCCGGGGTAGGAATGGTGGGCCGTATCAGCGCGCGCAACCTGGGTTATCATCAATACACTTGAGTCTCGGCGGAAAATGAGCACGCACTGTATTTGCGAACGGCTCTACCAGCTCATTCCGATGCTCTCCATTGCGCACTGATTGAGTGGGATTCTCGGTCGCAGGTGGCGGTTAAGACACAGGGAGGGGGAGTGGAAGGATGATTTGAGCACCCCCAGAAGCCACGGCGTGTGCTGGTTGCGTGGAAGATTCGTCCTTTGGCTTGTTTTTGGAGCCTTTTGGCAGTCCACGCCCACGTTTTGGTGGTGGCTCCGGTTAGTGATGTTCATGGCCCGGCTTCAAGCCTAGGCAGGCCAGGCCAGGCCCTGCTAATCCAAGTCAGGCTGGGCCCACGCAAGGCTTGAGCTGGCTCAGGGCTCGGGCCTGGGAAGTCTCAGGCCCAGGGCTTGGGCTTGGGGCCTGGCTATATGAACAGTTAATTTTTGCGCGCAAAAGTAAACCATGGCACTCCAGGTAGGTGTGACTTACTCTAGATGTTTTAGAGGACATTTTCCAGCTTCTGGAGCGTTCAGTATCAAGTTTAGACCGGCCAAAATAGAATTTCTGGTTTCTATTGGTTAGACAGTATCAAATAAATCGATCCATTGAATGGAATTGACTCACATATCATCCAAACGACTATTGCTACCACCAGGTGTTAAATACTCGCCTCTGCCTCAGGCCCGACCAAGCTCCGGGCCTAGGGCTTCAAGCCCTTGTCGCGGGCTTGGGCTTGGGCTTCAGAAATCTCAAGCCCAAGCCGCTCGGGCCGGGCCCAAGCAGCGGCTTCCAGGCCAGGCCGGGCCCTGAACATTACTAGCTCCGGTGCGGATCCAGAAGCTTCAGAGACGCCAAATGAGGCTGGGGGATGTAGGAAACAAACTTGAGTTGAGTCGGCACCATAATCTTCAGCAGGTATGGGAGCGAGAATGACGGACGAGCCTCGTAAAACGATGCTCAGTCAGCGAGTGTAAAAAAAACGGCCCTAGGTATTTTTTATTTTATCCGTACCCCCTTGATGGGGCAGTTATTTTTTTCTGAACCCTTAACTTAACCCTTAACTTGCCCCGTTAATTAAAAGTTAATTGAACTTAAGGCCTTAAGATAAAAAATTACCGTTATTAACCCCTTAAGTTCCAACACTGGTAGGACGTACCTGTTAGCAAACGAGGTCCCCCATATCCCAATCACTCCTCCAAAAAGTCCATCTGTACGCGTCAATGCAGTTGGGTGGTTTTCGATGTTATCCTACCATGAACGGGAAGTCTGACAGTTAAAAGCCCAATGAGCATGGTAGGATACATTATGAGGTATCCTGAATGACCAAGTCAAATCCCAGGCCCCCAGCAAACATGGCTGGTTCGTTACAGAGGTGGCCGGTTTGTACCACTCAAAATCGAGTCAAGGTCTGCTTGGAGAATCAAGTAGGCGAACAGGAGGTTTTTGCGGATAATTCAGCCATAGGGCATCGCCCCGAACCATGGGACGAGAACGGACCCCCGCACTTGTGAATTGGCCAGGAATTGGGAGAGCAATAAGGAAAAGACGAGCGAGAAGGCCGGTCGGGGATAAGGAATGATGTCCCCACGCCCGGCATTTTGTTCGAAACTCCCGCAACGTTTGATTGCCGCCTTCACTTGCCTTTAAATTTGACATGCAAGGTCCCCATAGGTCGTAGTCCAACCTACAACCACCAAGTTCAAGGATTATACCTTGGACCGGCTTATATTAGGCAAGTGGCCGGTTACCTAGTCTGGCCGGATAGGCAGTCGCTGATAGTAAGCAATGCTTCTGATGAAGAACTCCCGACCAAGAAAAGAAGCCCGCAAAAAAGAAGCAGAAGAAAGCAGAGGACGATGAGCCGGATCCTAATCGTAGTGCGTAACAAGATTCATCTTTATTCGTTCGATATACTAATTGGACCGGAAGGCTGGTGCTTATGATTCCGCAGGCAACCAATGCGAGGACTCAGCACGAGATCCTCAAGCACAGCGCTTTGGTTGATGAAGCTCTCGCCCTCATTTATGGGACTATTGGCTGCGCAGACATCCCTAAAAAGCCTCTGCTGTCGTGCAAGCTTTCAAACGCAGCGGTAAAGGCACCCGCAATCAATCTTGGGTCGGCCAAGGACTGGAGGGTTGTTTGGAGGACATTACGGGTGTTCAGAAGAAGAAAAAGATCCAAGTGTCAGTGAGTATTATTGTGACGGATCAGGTGAGTCTCTACACAACCAATATATTTGCGGAATCCACAGCTGACCTATAAATACAGTATATGGTGTCGCTCCGCGCAAAAACTCGGCCTCAACAATCTGGGTGCGGTTCACAAAGGGAAAGCAAGAAACTGCTGATCCTGGACCTTGAGCATGCCGGCTCTGGGGATGATGATTTCGACGATTGGGCTTGGAATTATGGAGAAAGAAACTAATTAGTAAGAGTCTTGAGCAGCTTCAGACGCATTATGGCGTGCAAAATTGACCGCGC